>JAADXB010000044.1:0-32902 GCA_023337495.1 Pythium diclinum | reverse complement strand
TGGTGGGTGGCGACGAGCATGGAGCAGACTAGGAGACGAGTGCGAACGTCGACACGAGTGTGTGGGGCGTGTGAGGCAAGACAAGGCACGGCGTGCAAAGGAGGTGGTGTCCGGCGCAAAAGGCAAAGCAAACACCCACCATGGGGCTCGAACCCACGACCACAAGATTGTGAGTCTATGATGTACGTCGGTAGAGTGCACTACGTCAATCCACGAGATACAACGAGGTACCTTCTTCAACTCTTGCATCGCCATGTTGCTGGCGCGAAGACGTATGTAGACCTTCGAACGGGGGACGGAGTTGCGTACACACACCACCTACAACATACGACAGGACTGCTCGAAACGGATGACGAGTTCGACAATGACCTCGCCGTCACTGCTGCGTTTACGCCTCCTCACCAAATCCGTGAGCTCACAGCTCTGGGAGGCCTAGGTCGAGACGTGCTGCCGGTGATCTTTGAGGCGGAGCGACTACAAAACATGCTAAACCCTGCGTAGAGGGCAGTGTTCGATGCCGCCACGTCGGCTGTCGCTGAATTGGCAACTGACATGGGACGTGCGACGCCCAAGCGCTTCTTCGTCGATGGATCGGTGGCTCTTGCAACACTTTTTGTACACACGAAGCATCACCCACATTGAGGCTGCCAGACTTCGTACCAGGGTGACAGCAACAAGTGGCACAGCCCCGTTATGCTCGAAGGTGGAAGGACCCTGCACTCAACTTCAAGGGCTCGATCCTCACAACTAATCATCTTACCTCTTGACTGAGTTGAAGGTTGGTCATAAAAGATACTTTGCCGGTTGGATTTTCTTCGGCGAAGCTCCGATGATACACGAGTATATGTATGAAGCTCAAGACCGCACCAATCGAGATGCCATGAAGCTTCGGAGACTTCTCCGACGGGCCTGCCTCCTCGATGTCCAAGATAATCCTCACATCAAAGACGTCGTGCGTCAACAACGTCTCCATTGAGCGGTGTGAGGATTGTCTTGGGTGTAAACAACATTATGGTGTTCAATATTTTCCCAGGAATGTGATGGGCTATTGAAGTGCGGACGTGATACTGTGGTCAATACGTCTGCTGTATCCAACGGCGTTTATCAACACCATCTACCAGGGGAGGCGACTACCTGTTGATGGCTTCTTCTCAGGGCGCCTTCTTTGGCGACAAACACCTTCTCCCTGGGATTGCACCTCAGAGCAATTTTCCAGCTCGCTTCAAGGGTGCATTATCAGTTGAATATTTGACTCACGATCACGTTCATGACCAACGCGCTGCTGTGTTTTGGATACACTTCCATTTTGCATCTCAACATTTGATTTTTTCGTTTTACAGCCCAATCGCGAGCGAGGCAAACGGGCTCCTTGTCTACGGCGCTCCCCAATCAACCGTGGAGATATGCATAGAAATGTAGCCAAAAAGTCGCGTATGGAGGATTGATATCACTATCAAATATCACGATTTACCCTCGATTTACCCTTGCCAGGGAGAAAGCTGTTATCAAAGCTTCTGATAAAGATGGTAACTCGGGCCAGCCTTAGCAAGTAGTTTAGAGCATCGCAGCGTACGTGGACAATATAAAGTCAACTTGGCCTGTTGGGCTAGCCTGCATGTGCAGCGATTATCATAACAGTGTTACACGCAGACCGAATGTGTGGTGGGAGGTCTAAATGCACTGTCACCAGTGTAACAGCGCTAACGACCATACCACACATATATCTCCCAACTGATACTGAGCTTATATTCCGTTTGCTTTCTGGAATAAGGTGGTGGAGAACACCAACAGCTACGCGAGGGCTCAGCGTCAAGCGCCGCGATGATCAACGACATGATAAAGTTCATTGGCATCCTGTTTTATCTCGCACTCGTCGACAAGGGCAAGTACTCTAATTATTGGGGCATCCAAGTAGAGGACAGCATCCTCAACAGCGACAGCGTCGGCTTGTACTTCTGGCAGCGACACTTGTTTTTTCTCCGCAATTGACTTTGTGCCCAGTTCTCCTTGCGCTTCACGCGACCGTCGACACCACTCTGCTTCTCGCCCGTAGCAAAGCCACCAGGCGATGACAGTGAGCGTATCTCGCGTTTTCCGACACAAACACGCTTTGTACGTCTTAGGACAAACCCACTTCTCTTCCTTGTTGACACTGGTTGGATCTTCGGTCAAGCCAGACTTTCTGCAATAGGGCTTTTCCCAAAACCAGTACCAATTACCGCAGACATTCCCAAAACCAGTACCAGTCCCAAAAGCAGTACCAGGAAACCAGTACCTTATCCGTCGAGAAAGGACCGAAACGTCGGAGAAACCTCGATAGCGAGGTTAAACAAAACAGATGGCGAGTTGAAAGACCTTGAAAGTAAGGTTTTGCAAGAATCAACCCATTTTTGATTGGCTGAAACAGAAATCAACCCATTACAAATTTTCGGGCTGGAATCTTCCCCGTTTGGAGGCCTCTGATTGGCTAGAACAAAATCGGTGAGAATTTTCCACGCAGGAATCAACCCATCGAGACTCCGCGCCACAGCAATGTCCTGTTCATTATCGGATTGACGCCGTCGAGAGCAAGTCGCTCTTGACGTCAATTGAGGGGGGATGCTTGCTGAAAATGCACATCCTAAGAGGGTTGTCGGTCGAAAGACTTAATTCCCCGTCCGATAATCGAAGAAGGTACGCTTCCTCCCTGCCGTGCTCTATATTATATGGATCGCCAACTAACATTCGATTATGAGTTCCTACTGCAGGAACGTTTCGCCGCATGGACACTATGCTCTCGTAATACACTTTTGTTGCGATTAATTTCTGTTCTAGCATCGTCTTTCGATCCTCTTGTGCAAATCGATCAACTACCCCAGCAAGAAAGCCATTGAAAGCCTGTTGTGTGTCGTGGATCCTGGTGGGGCATCAGGTGGACGGGTTGAAGTCGGTGGTGTACTGGTCGGTGGCGTTCTAGCCGGCAGTACGTCTGCGGGCAACTGTCGTTTTTCACCATCAAGTGGCACAGGCTTGGGAACGAGAGCCGTCGTTTGTGTTGCCGATTTGCTCGAGTGCTTGCTGCATGTACTGCGATTGTGCCCAGTTCCTTTGCAAGTTCGACACGAGTAAGTCGCCTTGGTTGTGGTCGTCTCTCCGGCACTCGCGATGCGATTGATCACAGGCCGACCAACTTGTTTGTAGGACGGACACGGTTGAACGCTTGGATCCTCCTTGAGGCTGCTCTTCAGCGGAACTTCGATCCCAGTGTTGTGAAATACGGCAGCGTACGTACTCACGAGATACGCATGGTGAAATGCTTTCATACAGAGCTCTGGCCTACCGCAGCTCTTCAACACGGCAGCAATGTGGCGGCACGCAAGTCGGTGCTGATCGAACGTTGGGCACGTGCATATTGGCTTCTCTGAGTCAACTAACTCCACGCGGCGGAAGCTGGTCGAGCCTGGGTGGCCAACGAAGTACACGGTGGGTACTGATCGCCGGACGTGATACTCTCCCAGGCGACTACGCTGCTTGTCCCACTCAGTCTTGGCAAAGGGAGTTAGGCAACGACCATCTTCAAGCCACTTGGAGACCAAGTCATGACGAGCCGACCAGCGATCCATCTCGGCTACGACACACTGTATGAACATCTCCTGGGGTCCGGCTTCACGGATTCCGTTCTGTAACATGGCTTGGTTGTCACTCTCGACAAAATTGGTGCTTCGCCAACCGAACAATGGTCGAGGTCGAGGTGGTACGGCAGTCCCTGGGTCTTCGTCTGGGACAAACCCAGCCATGTTGGCGTGAACGGTCCAGTGCACAGGGTTGATGTCGCGAATGTATGCGACCACCTCGTCTCCGAGGCTCTTACCGTTTGAACGTACAACCTTGGCATACTTGGCTCTCACAGTCTCAACGGCTCCTTCGTACGCTATCTGTGTTGCTGCACCCTGGATTGCCCAGATCATGTTTTCGAACTCCCTGCCGTTCAACTTGAACTGACGGTTCAAATTCCGCATGATATGCACTGTACAGAAGCGTAGCTCAACTGCGATAGCACGGGCTTGGTAGAGTCGCGCCACAGCACCACGGATCTTTCCGCGGTCACAGAAGACTGCTCGATCTTGTATGAAAATTCCCGCCTCAACACACAGCTCCATGAACCAAAGCACGTTGCTTTCGTTCTCTGCGTTGACGAGGGCTACCGCCATGGTGACATTCTGGCCATTGCCGTCTCGGCCCAGCATCGACAAAACGACACCTTTGTAGTGAGGATGCTTCGTGTGCGCGCCGTCGAACCCGAGCAACGGGACTAGCGAAGACTGGCTCCGCACGTTAGCGCCAATGGCTAGAAACGCGCGTAGAAAACGGTTATGTTGATCGACGTCCAGTCGGACGGTAGTGCCGGGATTTTTGTCGCGAATGTCGCTGAGTAGTGCGGGGATGTAGGAGAACGACTGTTCCCATTCCCCGTCAAGCTCCGCAATGACAGCGTCTTTGGCACGATACAGTTTCGATTTTGTACCTTGAAGATTGACCTTGTCTCGGCTCTGGACTAGTGCAACCAGGGCTTTGCGTTTGGTCTTGCGATTTCCTTGTACCGCTGCCATGAAAGCTGGAAGTAGCTGAATCTGACGCTGAGTTGGTACAGCGGCGGACATGCAGAGATCACCGTGACGTTCTTCAATCTTGGAGACAGCCATGTGAAAGCCACCTGCCTTGTCTCCACGGCGGATGACCGTCACCATCCATGGGCACGGTTGACTGTCGCACGTGTACGTCTTGCATTTACCACTTGAGTTGACTACGCATTTCTTGTTGTTGTTAAAGCACCAGTCTTGCATAAACATGGTGGCGTCCTTGCCAGTAGAGAAGCGCTGCCCTATACGGAGTTCTGTGGCATTGTGGACAGTCTCCAGATCGATAAGAGCCTGGGGACTGGACGCCATGATCACTGCAATATCGGGAGTGAGGTCGAGATGGCTACGCATGTGTATGACGATGTCTTCGACGCTAGCCACTTGATGCTGTGCAGGGTTGGCCTGCTATCAATAGAAATATTCCTCGGTGCTAATGATAGGATAGCAAAGGGTGTGTAGCCATCTGAGCAACGGTACTGGTTTCCTGGTACTGCTTTTGGGACTGGTACTGGTTTTGGGAATGTCTGTGGTAATTGGTACTGGTTTTGGGAAAAGCCCTTCTGCAATATCTGACTGACCGTGGGTTCTCTTCCCTTGCTTCTCGATGGCGGTTGACTTCCCTGAAGGAGTAAGATGACATATGTCAGACAACGAACCCCACGTGCTGCGAAAAATTACATACCAATTACTTCCCGAAGGGACTGTTTACAACACAAGAACGAGAACCTGCTAGAACACCTAGCAAGAAATGCAGCTCGACAACAGGAGGCGCCGTTTTATCCGTCCGTTGAATCTCACGGGTCGAGGGATTTGACTTACTGAGTGTTTTGGTGATGGCATATATACAGAGGAATCTTGGCGCTCGTCCACGTTCCTTCTACCTCTACGACACGAACTTTTAACCACAACGAAGAGAACACGCGTTGGCATTCATGTTGGTGATGGGCAGAACTACACGGTCAAGATAATTTGAATTGCAGATTGGTTCGTCAAGCTGTGGAGTGGCTGCCACCTCAAATACGACGCTGTTCGAGAACAATACAGTGTTTTGCTGGATAGCATCGTTGATGGCACTGGTCGGTTGCCGTACATCACCCTCTTGGCGCTCAAATAGGGAGAACAAGCTGGAACAGCGCGCAATCATCGCGGTCGCTGATGTTGGTGAAGTTGGTGATTCGACCCATATCAATCAGTCTGCAATTCGTAGCACTCGAACGAACATCAGCGCATCCAGACTACAACGTCATCCACAGTGAATCCTATAGATTTTCCCCACTGCATCCCAGGGCATACATCACTGCGATTGGCTTATACTTCATAGTGGGTGACCTCGCCCATCATTTGTACGGCATGGGCTCAGGTAGAACACCTTCTGTGTTTCAAGGCGGATTCTGGAGGTTTAAGTGATTGCCCTGGAGAATCACGACCCAGTATGTTCCTCCTGATCTTATCATTTTGGCTGGAGTTGCTGTTGCTGTATTTACGGGATTTGGTACCGTATCCTGGCACAGGTAGCATATTTCGTCACTGTCACGAAAATAGCACCCTGTTCTGGAGATAATTCATTTTAGACACCATAGTATACTGATTTAGTATATCCCTAATAGTGACACTGTCCAGAAATCTTTTTCCACAACCCGTCATTCGGTCAGAATCAAACGATCACGGCCACTCGCACCCAGTGAGACTCGCCGGCCCTGTGGATTTCTCGAATTTTAATTTCATATTACGAACTTCAGTTGGCTTCCCTTCCTTTCGAAACAAAAACATCAATACTCCCTTTAGTCTTTCCTCTCCTCTCCGCTCCACTCAACAGTAAAAGGTGTGTCCTCCGTCCCCCTCCGTTCCCCTCCGTTCCCCTCCGTTCCCCTCCCCTCCTCTGTTTGTTCCGTGCCGCCGCGGGTCTTTGTGCATGGCGCTGCTTCCGTGCCGCTCACGAACGCGCCGCGCGTCTTTGTTGCCGCGTAATTTCAGCGGCGGAAGCGCCGCGCATTGATCACGACGGTGCTGAGACCCGGCATTGCCCTCGGTTTAACACATTAGGTTCTTTTCTTTCCCCCTCTCCTCCATCGTTTACGACCGACCGACCACTGACACAATAAATCCCATACTTTAAACAAGACAAAATACTGAGGAAGACGACCGGAAAGGGACACACTGGCTTTCCCTGACGATACCGACCTTGAGGTTTCCACGCCCAGAAGGTGTCTGTTCTCATAGCCAGCGCCCGGCCTCAACACAAAGACTAACAAGCGGCGCCGCCAAGCACGGATAGACCCTCGTGTTTCCTCGTCTCCCCTCCGCTCCGCTCCGCTCCCCTCCTCTCCTCTGCGCGTGTTCGTGCTCAGAGTTGCCACACGCAGAGAAGTTGGTCAACCCAAGCACCTCGGCTTCATCAATCAATCCCTCCTCTCGATCCATCAAACGCGAATATGCTGCTGGAGAAGCGGCGCAAGCGAGCGCGTGGCGCCATGGGCGTGTTCCGAGCGGTGGAAACAGCGCGTGTACGACGCGTCGGAAGAGAAATAACGCACACAACAGACTCCTCCGTGGAGGAGAGGAGAACAGCGGCGCTTGTCGAGCGAAGACCCGTCGTGGCCGCCGCGGCGTCCTCCTCGCCAGCAACATCATTGATGTTGACGTCACCGTCGTCCGACTCGGGTCCTCCCATGATGATGTCCGTTCGTCCTCCGCCCCCCTCCGCTCCTCCAGCTTCCTCCTCCGAGTCTCCTCTGACGCGTGCACTGGACCGACGCGTGCTGCTCTCACGTGCCAGTCGCATGCAGGCGCTGGTGCTGGACCGACTCCGCTCGCTGGATCTGCGTCGCGGCCGCCGCTGTGAGCTGCTGGAGGAGATCCTCCGCCTCAAGAAGATCATGCAGGAGCTCCAGGAGGAAGTGGACGCCACCACGCGGTCCGTGGAGAGCATGGAGCGGCTCGTGCGGCATCTCACGCAGCTCTCGACGACCCACGAGGCTCATGGGTCGTCGCCGCCACGAACAATAGAAAATGTATCGCGCCACGAGGCGCTGCGTCGGATGGACGACGCATGGAGGAGCCAAGTGAGTCCGCCACGAGCCATTAAGGGACGAGACACAGACAGAGAACACGAAGCAGAGGAGCACCAGCGGAGGCAAGAGGAAGACGCCCACGACACCACTCAAAGCTGACGATAATGGAAATATGAGATATCAAAGTGAAAATATCAGGAATAACTGCGTTTAGAAACGTTAGAATCGGACGTTTTTGATTGAAACTCCATCGAGTGGGAAGGTCCAATTGCGAACATGAACCGCGACGCCGTGACGACGACGCGAGAAGCGGCGGCTGTGGCCATGAAGGCGAAGGGCGCGCTCCACGCGCGTCGCGCTGGCTCGACGAGCGCCGTGTGGGGCTACGTGATCGTGCTGGTGGCGGCGCTGAGCTTCCTCGGCTCCATGTGCGTCGCGTAAATCCCCCTTTTGTTTCGTCATTGATGTTTCTTTTCTCAAAAATTGACATTTCGTTGATGATGACGGCCAGGTACACGATGTTTCTGTCGAAACTGCCAGCGTCGGTCCTCCCAGAGGAAGAGTCCACGAGCGGCTCGCTGCTGCAGACCATCGAAGACGACGTGTACTACTGCTTCCTCCTGCCGCTGACCGTGCCCGTGTCGATCCTGGCGTTCTACGCCAACTGGGTCAGTCTCAAGTTCTTCCGGCATAACTAGACTGTCAACTTTGAAATCCAAATTTTACAAAACAATTGGAGCTTTAGGATGCGACTGGACTGGCGGCTTGGACTTGGTCCTCTTGGGCCTGCTTTTCTTTCACTTTTCTTGCGAGAAACTTGAGAAACGCGGCCTGCTTCGGGTTCTTCTTGAGGCTCTCGAGACTCCACTGCTGCGGCTGCTTGAGCGCCGTCTGCGAGAGCTTGACGTACTTGTTGAACGCGTCGCTGTGCTCTGGGAAGCGCTCGACGAAGTCTCCGATCTCATGCGGAAACAGGTTAAAGCCCACGACCACCCGCTTCACACGAGGCTTGGAGGCGTCCTCTGAGTCCACAGGAAGAGACCGCACGCGTCCGCTAAAGTGCGGGTAGTCGCCGTCGCAGATGATGCCGCGACGGTACTTGTACGGCACATTTGTCCACCCAGACTCGCTCTTAGTGAGCTGCTCGAGCGCGTCGGTCGTGAGCTTGCTCTGGCTTGACACCGCGCGGGTCTTGTAGCCGTACTGCTTGTAGTGGTCGAGCCCGCGCGTGTTAACAAAGAAGCCTCCGCCTTCCAGAGTCTTAACATCAGTGGTTGTGGCAGTCTCACAGGCGTCTGCGAGCGGACTCACGTGGAGCGTGGCGCCGTAGATCGGAGGGAAGATGACGTTGGTCTCGTACCGCAGCATCTCGGCGTAGTCGAGGTGGTACTCGGTCTCGTCGTCACAGTCCGAGGCGATGACCCACACGGCTACACCGTGGGCTCGGCTCCAGTCCTCCTGGCGGATCACGTCTGCTCCCTGCGCCACTAGGAACTCCTGGACAGCGAGCTTCGCGAGTGCCTGGCGGTACTGGGCCTTGGCGTCCTTGTCCATGCGGGTCTCGTCCTGCGAGGCGAGTTGACCGCGTAATGCATCCACGTCGTGCTGGTTGCCTAGCGACAGCTCGCTCGTCCGCACGAACACGCCCCACACTTTGGCACGCACAGCACTGGCGTAGATCAGATCTGCGGTCACGGGGGAAACGGCGCCGTCCACTACACGCAGCGCGTCACGCGTGGCGCGTGGCTGACTGACGAGCATCTTCCCGGGACGGTTGCTGCAACCGCTGGGCGTGAAGCCGTCGCTCCACGGCTGCAGCTGCAAATGCGCTGGTGGCTGCAGAGAGCTGTCGGTGCCCGCGACGTGGTGGTCCACTAGCCAGCGCGGCAGCAGATCGCTGGGCGTCGCCATCGTACGCGGCGTGGCGTCTTGGCGTCGAATGACGACGAAGGCAAAATGCGCCCGTTGAGCTCCTCATGTTAGTCGATCAGACACGCAAAAATGTGGAGGGAACAGCCCCTCAGCCAATCAAATCGCATGCACATTCCAAAAAGTCATACGATTGGCTAAAATGTAAACCTCTCATAGATTGTGTACCCTCCACCATGCTCTTTTACAACTTGGGTCTTTTACTGCTTGTAAAACCTTTAATAATGAATAGAAGGTGCGACCCTTCGCGCTTTCGAAGATTGTGCGGTGAGGAATGGAGAGAGATCCAAATCTGGAAAGGACGACGCCATGGTGACCACGACAGCGCCCATGCAACGCAACCAAGAGCAAGAGTATGCAGACGCCATGCTCGTGGAGGTGCTCACGGAGGTGGCGGCAATCGAGGCGGAGATCATAGCAGCAGCAGAGGCAGGGGCAGCGGCCAGCGGAAGCGGAAGCGTCGCCGCCGACGTGGACGAGCTGCTTTCCAACGTACTTTCTCACGCTACGGATGCCAGTGGCGACGACGCCATTGCCGTGGAGGAAGTTCTCTTGTCGACTCCATCACCCGAGACGACGTTGGCAGTCGGAAAGGCCCACGAGAACCACGTGGACCCCGTCGCGGATCCGTTCGAGCGGTGGGATCCCAACGGACTGCGCTTCCCCAGCGACGCCACCGACATTGCGGCCGTAGCTCTGCGTCACCACAACCACAACTTGCACCATTTCGACCACGTGAACGACGACCCGCCGCTGCTGTCGATCCTTCCGGCCGTTGGCGCGTGCGTGCTGTTGTTCGTCCTGGCGACGTGGAGCCAACTGCGCCGCTCACGGCGACGAGCCATGGAGCTCCACGACGACTGGATGCGCGACATGGACCTCATGGAGTCCGCCTACACGAACCAGGCCGGACCCGCCGGCTACTTGCTGTAGGAGACTGTTGCTTTGATGTGATGATGACCGTAAATATACTGTGGATACTGGAATGCATTGAAGGTCCAAATCTACTGGTTTGTTCAGGATCCCCTCTACGAATGGGTTTGACGACCATACCGAGTACGGATTTGCGTTCCGCATCACCCCGCTGACCGTAGGGCGAGAGGCAACGAGACTTGGCGCCGAGACGATCACGATAGTGACATCTTGGGGATACTGACATGTCACTATTTGTTGTACAGTGACGCAGAGCGCGTCACTACATAGGGGCTTGTATTGGAAGCAAGATTGTGAAAGGGTTGCGATCTTTTTGGCACCACGCACGCCTGGCGGCGATTGTCGTTGGCTGCTCTGCGTCGCTATTGTCACGTGCGTCGGTGCGAACGAAAGGCTGCGCGCGTCTGCTGCTCTATCTCTGTGTGTAGCTCTGTGTGTAGCTCTCTGTGTGGCCAGCAAGCCGCCGGTTTCGCAACTTCAGCCCAGTCCGCAATTCGCTGCTTCCTCTTCACCTCGCATCTCTCGTGCATCATGTCAGGCGAGACTCTGCTGGGCTACGGCGGCGCGCTGGTCGCTGTGTTCTTCTTCGGCACGTGCTACGTGCCCGCCAAGAAGTACCCGACTTACGGTGAGTGTTCTAATCCCCTGGTTGGCGTATCTATTGTCGTGTGAATCTCAAGGTTCTATGTGGGAATGGCTTTGCAGACGGCATCATCTTCCAGTGGTTCATGGTACGTTCCTAATGCTGTCTGCTGTGCTCCAGTGAATCTAACGCGACTCGCTGTTGGCTTGTAGTGCTCTGGCATCCTCATGGTCGGCCTCGTGTGGGGTTTGCTCAGCAACAACTGGTCGCAGTACGCCAAGTCCGGACTGTACACGTTCCCCGAGGGGATCCTCGGTGGCGCGTCCTTCGCGATCGCGAACCTGCTCATCCCAACGGTCGTCAACAACCTGGGTCTGGGCGTGGGCTTCATGGTCTGGAACGCCACTAATATCACGATGGGCTACCTCATCTCGCGACTCGGACTCCTGGGCGTGCAGCAGACCGTGCCCAGCCACCCAGCCATCAGTCTGCTGGGCATCCTCTTCATGCTCGGCTCCATCGGCGTCTACGGCATGATCAAGCCCACGCTGGTCGAAGAGTCTCCTCGCAAGCACCAGGCCAAGTCCAACAACTACAACGAGTTCTCGCCTCTCCTCGGCGTTGGCGTCGACCACTCGCCTGGCCACTCGACTATCGCGAAGGTCCTTGGCCACCGAGCTTCGCAGGAAGACGAGTCGCTCAAGCAGGCGCTGATGCACCCGGAGCTGCCCAACTTCGGCCCGTACATGATGCCGGCGGACGTCAGCGAACACATCGCGCTCGTTGATAGAGGCGACGAGCAGAAGCGCAAGCTGATCGGCATCGTGATCGCGCTGCTCGTGGGCTTCTTCCTCAGCTGCTGCCTCGTGCCGTACGCCAACTGGCAGCAGCGCTGCAAGCCCTCGGCGGTCACGGAGTCGGTCGTCGCGACCTGCAACCCGCTCAACTTTGTCTTCTCGCAGTGTCTCGGCATCTACTTGACCAGCACCGTCGTGTTCCTGGTCTACTCGGTCTTCCACCGCTTCGTCCTGAAGCGCTCGATGCCTCGCAGCGTCATGCGGCCGGCGTACATGTGCGGCGTGCTGTGGGCCATCGGACTCACGGGTCAACTCTACTCGATGGGCGCGCTGGGTTTCGACCAGGCGTACCCACTCTCGTCCATCGGACCCGCGATGATCTCCATGTTCTGGTCGGCCGGGTACTTTAAGGAGATCCAGGGTACGCGTAACCAGGTCACGCTCGCCGTCGCCAGCTCCATGGTGTGCATCGGCATGGCATTGCGCATGGTGGCGCAATAAATATATTGTCGTGTGGCATCCATTATTATTGTCATCTTCAACTTCAATCGCAATACCTCCCACAGCCGATATCATAGAGACAACATGCGATTGTAGAGGGGGTGCTGAACTCCCCGTGATTTCATTGGCTGATATAGCTTGACACAGCACAGAATGATGGTCGTTTGCCGACTCATTTTCCGCGCTTTCGCCCGAGATGGAAAACTTGTGTCCAGTGTACCCCTACCACCAAGGGGTACGGTCGGTACAGTCGTAACTCATCGCAACTCACTCACAGTCGGTAGGAGCTGCTCCTACGGACAAGTTACATGGGCTCGGCCCCATATTGAACCGCGCGTCGTCACTTTCCCCGCGTCGCCGTCCACGCCGCGTCTGCATGCGCGCCTTCGGCTCTGGAGAGACCACGTCCGAGAGCGGCTATCGGCCCGCGTACCTCGAGGTGAGTGCTGCAAAGCGTAACCCTCTGCGTAACCTTCCGCCGGCCGCCCAGCGCCGAGCCGAGCGAGCGGTCGCGGACGAAGCGTCGCATCGCGCCGCCGGAAGAAGGAAGAGAAAGAAGGAATGGCAGTAAGCACAAGCCCGCGACTGACTAGTCTGCAGTTGGCTGGTTGGGTTACTGTGTATCCACTGGACCCACCCGCTGGACGGACGGACGGACGGACAGACCCATCCATCCATCACGCCGTCTCGCTCCTTCTTCCTCTTCTTCTCCGTCGGCTCGTGTGGCGCGTAACGCTAGAGGGCGAAAGCGTACCCCTGCAGTAGGAGGCGAGTCTTCTCACGCTTGTGTCTTGCGCTTTGTATGCCTCGCAGGCCAAGCTGCCGCCGCCGCGCGATCTGCGACAGCGGCACGAGCACCGCGCGTCTTCGTCAGCCTCCTCTTCAGCTTCCTCTTCAGCTTCAGCGCTGTCTTCCGCCTCAGCTGCTTCAGCGGCGAGTGCTCCGCTTCCGCCGGCGCCTGTGTCGCGCGCCAGTCGACGGCGCGTGCTGTTCAGCGGCGACGTCAGCGAGCCGCCAGCGGCTGTGTCAGCGCCTTCAGCCGTCCACACCGTCCACGTGCAAGTGCCCGTGGCTGTCGCCTCGGAGCCGTCCAGTATCAACATGTCGTTGCGCTTGAACATCAGCACGAGCAGCAACAACACTTCCACCACGAACACCACGTCCGCTGTCAGCAACAGCGTCAGCAGCAACAACAACAACAACAACAGCCACCTCCCCAACAAGCCCAGCCTCAGCCTCGCTGACTCCATGTCCTCCTCCTCGTCAGCAGTCGTGATGCCAGCGCCCGCGCCTGTGGCGTCCGCTGCAGGGCTGCCATCACCACGTGCGTCCTCACGCAAGCGCAAGGGCATCGCGTTCGGCAAGCGCAGCAGCAGTAGCAAGGAAAAGGACAGTCTCGAGCGCCAGGGCTCAGCGTCATCAGCCGCTGACAACTCAGCATATCAGCAGCCACCCGTGTCTTCAGCTCCCGTATCTGCTGCTCCGTCGAGCGGCTCTTCTAGCAACAACAACAACAATGCGTCGTCCGGCTCGCGGTCCAAGAGCCCGTTTGAGAAGCTCAACACGCTCAAGATGCTGCTGGACTGCGGCCACTTGACCCAGGAAGAGTACCAGGAACGCAAGACCCAGATCATTAACGAAATGACGGGTACGTCCACGGAACGCAAGAAGCCGTCGCCACGACGCGTGCTGCAGCCCATCATGAAGACCGTCGTGCCGCACAACCCGCCGGATTTCACGCGGATCCCGAAAGAACGCGCGGAAAAGCTGAGCTTCGACGTCGAGACGCTCGACTGGAAGGCCACGTCCACGAGAATCAAGCTTGACCTCGTGCCCTTTGCAACTGGACAGCTACGCAATGCGTACTTTCTCCAGGAAATGCAGCACGGCGACATTGGCGAGCCGCATTTGTTTGTGGCCAAGTTCAGTATCCGCCAGGCCGACCCGAGTTCGTACCTGAGCGACGTCGAGATGCAGGCCGTGTGCGCGCACTACGCGGAGCTGTACAACGAGCACGAGCCGCCGCTGAAAGTATACTACGCTAGCTCGTGGCTGCTCAAGCTGCGGGACCGTGGCGACGCTGTGTGCTCCGTGGAGGAGTATTTGCCTGGAGCCTACGTCAAGTACAGCAACAACAACGGCTACGTGGGCAAGGAGACCAGCACGACCGAAGAGCGCGAGCGCAACACGCCACACGCGTTCTCGCACTTCACGTTTGTCGCGTCCGACTACCGGCTCATGGTCGTCGATATCCAGGGCGTGGACGACAGCTACACGGACCCGCAGATCCACACGGCCGACGGCCGTGGCTTTGGCGCGGGCAACCTCGGCACGTTTGGCATGGAGAAGTTTCTGGAGACGCATCGCTGCAACGAAGTGTGTCGCTGGCTCGGACTCAAGAGCATCAACAAGGAGTACAAGGCCGGCGGCACGGCCGCACCCGCGTACCAAATGCCGTTCGGCGGCAAGATCAAAAAGTCCACGAACCGCATCACGGAGGAGCGCAACACGTTCTCACGGTCCGTCACGGTCTCCGAGGCGTTTGGCGGCAGCGAGATGCTTCAGGCTGCAGTGCTGGAGGAAGAATCGTTCTCGTCGTCCGTGTCGACGGGCTCATCGTCGCTGATGTACGGGCAGAACCTCACGCAGCCATTCATGCCGCCGCTGGACAGCAAGCTCGCGGCCGATTCAGCTCGCGGCTCGTTTCGGAAGTCGCCGCAGCCCATTCGTCGGGGCAGGTCGGCGAAAGATAACCATCTAGACGACGACGAGCCGTCGGCGCTGTGGCTGTTCTTCAAGCGCTTACTGTGCTGCTGCCAGGAAGGGTGGTGATGGTGATGCTGGAACTTGGTGTCCGCACGCTGCGCTAAGAATAGTCACGAGTCGGTCGTCTTGCCTGCCAGCACTCGAGAAGAGATACAACAACGGCATCCTCAACGCGTCGTGACCATGGAAGACGTAGAGCCAAGCGGGTCACCGCCCGTGGCGACCGGCGACGATGCAGGCGATGGTTCCAAGGCGCCGGCCGCCGCGCCGATCACGAACGCGATCCTGTCTCAGGCCGTGACCAGTGCGATCAGTCAGCTGGATACAAAGCGAGCGTTCGATATGATGCTGTTGAACGAGCAGATGACTGCGATGGAGGCCGAGAACAAGTGTCTGAAGGAGGAGACGACGTTCCTGAAGGAGTCGCTGGCCAAACAGGCGCAGGAAGCCAGCGAGATGTACCACTACTTCCACGGGAAGATGGACAGCCACGTCGCGACCATTGATGGGCTGGAGAGAGACCTCGCCGATGCCAGAGCGACAATTGAACAGTTGAAAGAAGAGCATGAGACGGCAATGGTGAACGCGCAAAACTCCTCTGAGATTCTGCTGTCCAAATCCAATGCCGAAGCTGAGCGACTGCGTGAAGAGCTCGCCCAGCTCCACGTTTTTTCAGCGCAGAAGAAGGAAATGGAGACGCTGGTCAGTGATCTGCAGGCGCAAATCGAAGCGAACGTGGCTCGGTTTGCTGCTGAGAAGAACGCACTGGAGCTCAAGGCCATGTTTGAGAAAGATCGCTTGAAGAAGGAGATGCTGACGCACATGAAGGAGACGAAAGAAGCGCTGTTGCTGCGCACGGACGACCAGCTCAACACGACGACCAAGCGCACGATGATGGAGAACGACCACTTCATGGAGGAGCTGTCGTTCCAGAGCAAGGAGACGGAGAAGCTGCTGATGCGGTTCCGCAATGTGGAGGAGGAAGTCCAGCGTCTGCGCGTCAAGAACAAAGTGCTGGAAGAGAACGAGACGGTCATGGCGAAAAAGAACCACTACTACCAGAAAATCCTGAGCCAGCTCAAGAAGCAGAACGGAGACCTTCCCAAGCAAGCGCCGATGACTGGAGGCGACGAGGAGCAAGAGGCCGCAATTCAAAACATGAAGGCGGAGCTACTGGCGAAGAGAGACGAGATCGAGCGGCTGAACTCACGCGTCGCGTCGCTGGAAGACAACCTGCGGCACGCGCAGCAGTGGATCGCCGCGTTTCAGCAGGAGAAGCAGTTTGTGGTCGCGCAGCAGGACGAGATCATCCAGTTCCTGTGCCGCTCGCTGAGTGAGGCCACGCAATCGCCTCGCGTCCATCGGTTCGACGACGATACGAGCCGCCAAACGATCGCGAAGACGACGACGACGATGGCTGAGATGGCGACGATGCTTTCGCCCGTCGCTCTTGACGAGCTCTCGAGTGACGACACGCGGGGCGTGATGGCGTTTCTACTCGAGAAGATGCGAGTGTACCAGCAGCAAGTCGCGGCCGTGTACCGTGGAACGGGGAGCCCCTCGAGTCCTCTCAAGGGACATGGTCGAGAGACGACGACTCGGGAGCTGCTCACGAAGCAGCTTGGCGTGGAGCTGCCGCCGATCGCACCGCCGTCGCAGCTCACGGGTGTGACGTCGCCGCTCAAGGTCAAGCGGCGGATCCAGCCGTATGCAGCCATGCCCATGCCAGCGAGTCGTCCGTTGCCTGTGAACCAGCGTGGCTCTTCCATGGGCGAGGCCTCGCTCGCGGCTCCCAACAGTCTGCTGCTCATGGCGACGTCGCATTTCAACTTTATTCAGTCGACACCGTCGCCTGTGAAGAGCCCGACGAGTTACTCGCGCGACAAGAAGCCGAGTGATGCGTCGAGTCCAGGAAGGCAGCCGTCCGTGAAGAAGCTGGACGGCCACAGAAGCGGCCACAGTACCACTGAGCGAGAAGACGAGTCACAACCATCGCTCATGTCGGACGCGTTGCCATCCGCGTGGTCGACGGACTCGCTGCCAAAGTACGAGCCTGGCAAAGAGGCAGCCGAGTCCAGTGATCAACCGCCGAGGAAACCCCCAGTGGCCGCTGAACGATCGTCGGCGTCGAGGCGACGCTCGTAGATAGAGCGATAGGTAGAGAGCGATCGGACTGAGGAGCCATGTATCATATCATACAAACTGGAGGCAGCACGAATGCCGTGCCTTCGGCTTCCAGCCCTCGTTCACTACCTACCTACGTGTACCTACCTACGTAATACCCCTTCTCAGCCTACCTCTCATGCGCTCTCCTCCTCATCAGCGTCACTGTAGTTGATCACGCCAATCTTGACCAGCTTCCGCGCCAGCTACATACAACATCCAAGTCAGTCTCCATGGTCCAAACAAAAAGAGCTCTTTGGCGAGAAAGTACGCACCGCGATGGTCGGGAACGAGTCGGTGGACTTGGCGCGGTAGTTGACGCGCGTGCCAAACCCTTCGGCTTCTTCCTCTTCATCGTCGTCGGCCGTGAGCCCGTCAAAGCCGATGAGCCGTTCGGGAAAGGCCACACCGTCCTTGAAGCCGATGACCGTCGGCAGCACACGCACCGCGAGTTTCTCCACGAAGAAAGGCGACTTTTCGGCGTTGATCTTGAGGAACTTGCACTCGATGTGGCGCTTGGCCAGCCGCGCCAAGTGCATGTCCATGATCTTGCAGCGCTCAAAGTCGCGGTGGTAAAAGTGCACGAGCACAAACGGACTGGTCGTGACCTGCTTGAGGAACTCGTCCTGCACGATCTCGCGGTACTCGCCGTGGCCCTTGGCCAGCAGCTCCTGCTTGGTCTCGAACTGCTTCTTCAGCTGCGCCAGCCGCACGGCACGCAGGCTACACCACACAAAACCACGCCACACCATCCACATTAGCACGTACTACAATCCACTAGTAGTAATATACAGCCTCACCGTTCCAGCTCTGGATCGGCGTCCAGTCCCTCGAGCAGTGCGTCATCGTCGTCGCTGTCCTCTGCGTCGTACTGGTCGCCGACCGCACCTCCGAGTCCTAGTCCGCCGAGTCCACTCATGAGGTACTCGTCGTCGTCCTCGCTGTTGTAGTCCTCGTCGTCGTCGTCGTCCTGGTTCTCATTCGGTTTCTTGGCGCGGATGAACGACGCGTCGCTCACAGCGGCGTTGGCGCGCGCGTTTTCGACGGCGCGCTGCATGCGCCGCGTCTGCTCCTTGCTCTGCTGCTCGCTGCGCTGCTTCTGCGCGGCCTTGGCGCGCTCCTGGCGCTCGTTCTTGATCTTGAGCTCCTCCATCGCGCCCTGCATGCGGTCCGAGGCCTCGACGTGCGCCGCCGAATCGAACAGCCCCGAGGTGTTCACCATGGAAAACTTGGCCGCCATCGTAAAGAAGAGATCTCAGGCTATCGAATGAGCTACGTGGGGGTGCGTGGAGGTTCTTGTACGCGTCGTAATCGCACGGAGAATGCGAGGCGTCGAATGGATGCGGATGGCCAATACTGGGTTTTGTGAGGGCGGCCTTCCAGAGTTCGTTCCAGAGGGTCTTTCGCGCGCAATTTGTGGAGTTTCAGTATCGGATGTTGCAGGTTTCGGTATTGTTTCCATAAATGCCAGATTGATTTATGAATATGATCAAGTTAGCAAGGTTATTGTGCAGTATTCCCACAAAGCAGTAGATTCAGATCTTCAACCCAGTCGACGTCACTCAACTGCATAGTGGCATGTCACTATATGGAAGATGGCTACATGTCACTACTGGGTGCCCACCTCGGCATGGACTCCATGCCATGGAGATGGAGATGTCTTCCATTCACTGTCAACGCGCTGCACTTCCACGTCTGTTCTGCTACTAGAAACATCGCTATGCAATGGCCAAGATCCCGGGGGGTTGGGTTTCAGGGTCAATGAGGCGGCTCGCTCTTCCGAAACGAAAGCTGAAACTTTTCGGTCGAAAAGCTGTCCTGCATGCCTGTATGAATCCATAAATTCGAACATTGCGATGCAATGGATTCGATCCACAACTACCTCCGACAGTAAATGTACAGTAAATGGCTCGAGTTTGCACGTGTACCACGGTCAGGAACGCGGGCACGGACGAAGGCTGGAGCATTGGACAACCACGCCGCTTGACGAGGGCCTCGAGTGGTCGCCCAGCGAGAGCGGCGTCGCTTGGCACGACCTTCGCAGTCGCAGATCTACCAGATTGCCTTAGAAGTCGAGCAGCGCGAAGTCAAAAGAACGAGACCATCCATCTACTAACGTGAGGCACCCAAAGAGGACACTGCCAGGAACATCAGCCAGGATGCGGTGGTGTGTGCAGCGACTGGCGCTGGTCGCGGCGCTCGTGGGGGTGCTCCACGCGCTGTCGGTGGACTCAGTGCAGTCCTGGCAAGTCCCTTCGACCTGCGGACGCTCGAGAGTGAAGGCGGCGTGTCGACGCTGGCGAGGGTGCCTTTGGAGATGGCCGCGCTGGCCGGACAAGACTCGGATCCATGGCCGGATATCGCGTCTCCAGTAGCTGAACTCGACAGCGCCATGCTGAACAACAAAATGTTTTTCCAGGAGCAGATTCCTTGAGTCAGCGCACTGAATGCGAAGCCTCTGAGCGAGTTCAGCAAGCTTCTCGCCAGCCACAGCGACGCGCTGACGACGTCTCTCCAGCAAGCTGAGGATGCTGTCAGCCATGCGTTGGCGCAGCTGACACCAGCGGGTAACTCGTTGCAGGCGGCGGAAGACTTGTTTCAGAATGGCATATCGTCTACGGGCTCTGCTGAGCAAGCACCCGCGACGGCTGATGACCAACGAGTGGTTTTATCACAGGACTTCATGAATGCAGTAGATGAAACCAGCACGGCACGACAGGCCGCGGCGGATGTGTTGGCGACACTGAAGACCCAGTTGCAGGCCAGCAACGACTTGCTCGCCGCGTCGACGTCTCAGTCGCTCGACTCAGCGCAGCTCTATTCCGAAGTCAGTGATCTGTTTGTCCTGACGCCAACGCTACCCGCCGCTAGGAGAAGCCTGCAAGACATGGCCATCGTCACTGGGCGCAGCATTATCAGCTGTGGAAGGTGTGCGGGCTCTCGTAGACGCCAAAGATTCCACGACGATCGACCGCCTCTCCCAAGTGTCCGCGTATCTGACAATGACAACTCGTGGCGTCAGCGAGGCGACGCGTGATCTTAGCAACGCAGCGGGTCGCTTTGGGAACACGGACGTCGCGTCGTTTGCCTCGGGACTGCGGCAGATAACACAGGCGTTCGATCAAGGCCAACTCGAGGTGGACCAGATCAAGACAGCGATCAAGGCAGCAATGGCGCAGTCCAACTTTGGTGACGTATTGTGGGGGACGCCTGCGCTCCAAGCATTGCAGACCACTTTCTTTCGCGTGACGAGCGAGGGCCACACCACTTTCCAAGCCTCGCAGTATTTTGTGGCGGCCAGTTATGGCTGGGCAATTTCCAGGTTGTCTGCGCATACCAACCGCATGCTCGACGCACGCCAAGCGTTGGAAAACGGTCCTCTGTCGGAGCTTGCGCCGGATGTGGCGACCGTCATCGCGAGGCTCGATCTCGGTCTCACGCTGCTCCACTCAGCCGTCAGCAAGTCGGTCGTTGCGCGAGGCCTGCTGCGGGACATTGGCTCACCACCGACGATGCGGGACCCGACTGTGGCGGAAGCAGCAGCTCAATGCCAATTGATCGAATTCGAGGCGACGACTGAGACTGTGGTGGCTGAGATAAGCCGCTTGGGAGCAAAAACCGAGCAGCTCAACAGCGAGTTCCATGCGCTTGTCTCGGACTTTAACGCAGCGATGAGTGATTTAAAAGCCGAAGACGCATTGAATGACGCGGTGACGCAGTTGGAAACATTGACGAGGTCGCTGCAGACGGTGGAAAGTGTCCTGATGGATGCCGTCAACCCAGCGCCACTGCAGGACGCACTGGATGCTGTGGGCGTGGCTTCCAAATCGCGAGATGATGTGGCCGCCGTGTTGTTGGCACTGCAGACCCAGTTGCAGAACGTCAAGGACCAGATGCAGCCGTCCACGATTCCGGCGCTGACATGCTCAGTCAGCGACTTTTTCAGATCCGTGCCGACGCAAACGATCGCATTGACAAGTCTCGACACCATGGCGTCGTCGCTGGCGACTGCAGCAGCAGCAACGCAAGTAGCGGACGACGAAACCGACGCCGCGACAGGAGACCGGCTGAAGATGGTGCTGAATACCGCAGTCAAGGAGGCTGGCGAGGCGAAGGAAGCGGTTGCGAACGCGGCGACTCGATTGTGGGCGGTGAAGAAGTCAACACGCGAGTCAATCCTCGTCGAGTTGACGAGCGTCGTGCGACGGTTGGATGGCGTGCAACTGGAACTGGACGAGTCCAAGTGGATGATCTTCGACGCCAAGCTGTTCGTTCCCAAGTCGCCATTCTTGCGGGTGTTGAGGACGCCTCGCGCGTACTTTCTCAAAACGCCAGCAACATAACTGCAACTGAAGCGCGTATGGTGAATGCGGCGCTGCAGGAAGTAGTGTATTCGCCTACCGAGTCGAATCGATTTAACTCGCATGCGGGCGTCGTGGCAGCTAGAGTTCAGCAGCTGAAGGAGCAGATTGCTGACGCGACGAGCAAGTTGGTCCACGCGAAAGAGGAACTTGGCCGCGACTGGGACGCCCTACTGGCAAGTGAGACAGCGACACCCACGCCTGGCAACATCACGGAGAGTGCAGTCAGCGGCGCGGTTCAAGCATTGCAAAGTACGGCGCAGCAGCTCAACAGCAGTGTCCAGGCTGCTGCTGACACGGTAGTTCGGTTGAACACGGCGGTAGCAGTCCAAGTCGCCACGTTCGAGGCGCTGATCAATCAGTTAGCGAATGCGAGCGCGTCACTCGAAGCGGCGGCGGCCACGCTGACAGCGACGCAGAGATCGATCGACACCGCTGCTGACGACGTGGAGGTCGCGATCGATCTACTAGCAGGAGACTCAGCGACGTCAGTGCTGCTGGCAGTAAGCAGCAGCCTCCGCCATGCTGACACCGACCCAGCCAGTTTGCTGACCGCCGCCAACTCGACGCTGACGTCAGCGATCGCCACGCTTGCAACCGCGACTGACGCTCAGAAGAATGCCGCACTGCGGCTGCGAGACGCCAAGGAAGCGCTGACGGATGCCAAGTCAGCTCCACACGGAACCGTCGACACGGCACTCGATGAGGTGGTGACAAAGCTGAAGGAGTCAGCGGCTGACGTCATGGCAGTGAGGGACGAGTTGATGGATATGACGAGTTTGCTGACTGAAGCCGCGACGAACATCGAGGCTGCGCAGACAGCAGTCGAACAGCAGTCGAATGCTGACCAAGAGCTCGTGACCCAGTTGAAGAAAGCGAAGCAGTCGGTGAGTGAAGCGAGTCAGCAGTTCGACGAAACGAAGGCCGGGCCGCTGACGGCGATGGACGAGTTCCTGACAGCCGAGGACGCGATCGTCAAGGCCATTGTGGCGTGGCAGAAACTGCAGAATGAGATCGCGACCGCCCGCACGCAGCAGGAAGAGATGAAGGACACGCTGGTAGCGACGGTCATCGACTTGCTGAACCCGTCATCTTCGTTGCAGTCAGCGATCTCTCGGTTAAATGCTGCCCATCAAGAGCTGACCAAGGCGGTGGATGCACTCAGCAAACCCAGCGCTGCGCTGAAGGAGGCTGTCAGCCACTCGGCGGACGCTCTGGCGGCGTTGAACAAGTCTGTCGATGACTTGGTGCTTTCGATCTCGAGACTGATAAGCAGCGCGGACGCTGACGTCGCCGTGAATGCAGACAAGGTGATCCAGAAGCTAGAGGCAGTGCAGGAGGCAATCAATGACGCGATGACGAACCTGTCGACGGCACGAAACATCTTGACCAGAAGCAGAGAAGGCGCCAGTGGAAGTGGTAGTCTAGCGTTCGTTAAGATCCCAATCCCGACGCCCGCACCCACGAGGACAAGCGACGACAGTGAGAAGTCCTCGCCGACGCCAGCCAGCTCGCAGCCACTGGCGCAGGACTTTGATGACTCGACGGACGGTAGCAACACGAGCAGCACAACAGCTACTGGTACGAGTACGACAGCCAGCGGAACGACGAGTACGACAGGCGCAGGTACAGATACGGCCAGCACAGGTACGAGTTCTACTACGACTACTTCAACCACGTCCACGACAACCTCCGCCACTGTGCCGAGCAGCAAATCCACAACCTCCACGTCGGATGACGATGACGGTTTGTCGGGTGCTGAAATCGCTGGTATCGTCGTGGGCTGTGCGGCTGCCGTGGTGTTGGCGGTGGTCGCGGCTTTGATAGTCAAGAAGCGGAAGCTCCAGCAGCGAGAAGCCAACATGTCCACGGATGTCGACGACAACGGCTCCGCTGGCTCGGACTACGCGGCCATGTAGTAGTGGCGTCTGTCGAGTCTGTCGTGAAGCAGAACACCATAATACATCTTTCATGAGGTTTGGAAGTCCACACTTCGATCCATATATGACGCATAGTTGCTCCAACTGTGTTGTCATCCGCCCATGAGCCTTCCGAGTTCCTCCGCGATCGCGTACCATCCGCTGCGTTCGGCCAGTGTCCGTGCGTCCAGTCCCTCTTCATTCGGAGCAAACAACGCGATGCTGGGCAGGTTCTTCGCCAGTATCCTTACGATCTGCGAGTATCCACACCACGCAGCCATGTGCAGTGGCGTGTTGCCACCGAGACTGTCGGCGTAGTCCACGAACTCTGGATGCAGCTCGCTCAAGTACGCGACGCTGGCGTCGTCCTGGCGCAGACACGCGTAGAACAGCGGCATGCGGCCGTCGTTGTCCAGCATGAGCATGTCGGCGTTGTATCGTTCTTTCAGGACACGCAGCGTTGGTTCTGAAGCCGCGACGTGGGCGGCCGTGGCCTGTGTGGACGCGTTCGGAAGGTTGACGTCGCTGATGAACTTGGTCTCCAATAGAAGTTCCAAGGCACCGACGCAGTCGCTCGCTGCCGCCGCGTGGAGAGGCGAGTCGCCGTAGCTGTCCGCGCCGGAGACAGGGTCGTACGTCGAGTGAGGAAGCTGGTGAGCCAACAGACACCGCACGGCTTCGAGCTGCTGCGCGTAGCAGGCGTAGAACAGTGGCGATCGGCCTTCGTCGTCTCGCCAGTCGAGCAGCTCCGGACTGCACGTGAGGCTGAGTGCATCAAGACACTCAACGTGGCCAGCGAGAGCGGCGGCGTGGAGAGACGACGCCAGCGTCGTGTGGTAGCACTCGTCGCAGACCGTTGAAGGTGCTGTCTCTGGGTAGTAGTAGTGCGTGTATGTGGTAACGGCACAGCCCAACGGCTCGTCATCGGCTGGGACGGGTAGCAGAAGCTGCAGTACAGCGTAGCTCTGTACTGTGGGATCCCACCGCTGGATCGTGAGCTGCTGCTCCTGCTGAGCTTCGCGCCAGTGGCTCTGCAGATACGCAGCGACGGCTGCGACATCTACGCAGGCGTCCAGTTCCCCACAGCGAGCGAGTACGTCCCCGTCGATAAGACCCAGTCGATGCGCGAGGGACGAAGGTTGCACCTGATGCAGCACCAGCGCGTCGTACGAAGACGACGAGGCTGTTGTGTCCGTAGCTGCTGAGTCGCCGTCGGTATCTGGTGCTGACGATGTTGGTGCTGATGCTGACGCTGACGATGAAGTCGGCCATTTGAACGGACTGAGCTGACAGCCCAGCAGTCCCTTGCCCTTCCACTTGCGAGGCTGCAGCCACAGTTGACACCGCTGGACGTGGACATCAGATACTTCGTCTGCTTGGGGCCGCAGAACCACAAGTGCGATGTGCTGGTTCACACTGCGCTGCACGCACTCGGCGATGGCGAGCAGACACTTGGGCGTGGCGATGGTGACGCCGCCAAACTCGATGATCATGTCGCGAGGAAGCAGCCCCGCAGTCGACGCCGGCGAGCCTGCGTTCACACTCAGCACCTCCGCGACGGGCGTCACTCCGTCCTCACGCAGTGTCTCCAGAGAGAGCAACTCTGGGTCCACAATGGCACTGATACTGTTGCTGGCACTCGTCGACTCCTCCGTCTGAGCCTGGACTGGCAAGGGGTCCGCTGGAACTGGGTCGACCGTTGCTGGCGTCTCCGCTGGAGGCACAGGCTCAGGCTCTAGAGGCAGCTTCTCACTCGCTTTTGCCTCTGCTGGATCACTATCGCAGGTAGGAAGTTCTGGCTCACTGACAGAGCCGTCGACTCGCGCCTCTTCATCCTTCGTGAGCTCTTCATCGTCTCGGGTCTCAGTTATCTTGACCAGATCTTCGACTGGAGCTGGAAGAACTGGCGGTGGCGGCACGAACGCTGGCTGCTCTGTAATCACACCCAGAACTGGCGCTCCAGCAGCTCCAACACGCGCTGTCTCACGAGCCGTGAGCAGCGTCCTCGCCGTAAGCTGCCGTCCAAGCCCATCCGGTTGTTGCTGCAGTGATGCCGACAAACTCAGCGTCGGAACTGGCAATGGAGCATCCTCACACTGCGACCTCAGACGCTGCAGACTCGTCGCCACTGTCACACCCGCGACTGCCTCGCCCCCGACTTGCTGCTGCTGTTGCTGTTGCTGATCTTTCTGCTCTTGCAGTCTCTTCTTATCGGCAGCCGCTCGCTCGCGGTCCTGCTGGAGCTTGTGGATCTGCATGCGCCGCGCTCGGTCCTGCTCGTACTGCTGCTTCTGCGCATCCCGCCGCCGCTGGGTCTCTTCTCGCTGTCGCTCGGCTTCTTTCTCTTCGAACAGCTTCCACTCGAGCGCCTCCGCCTCGATCTGCCGCCGCCGCTCCATCTCCGCCAGCCACTCGACGCGCATCGCCACGGCGATCTCGTCCTCCACCAGCATCTGCGCCGTCTCCATCGCCGCCACGCGGGCGTCCTGCTCGGCCTGAGCCTCCTCCGCCAGCAGCTTCATCCTCGCCGCGTACTCCTCTCGCGCCTTGCGGTCCGCTTCGTCCTTCAGCGCCTTCATCTTCGCCTCCAGCGCCTGCTTCCGCGCCGCCTCCTTCTCTCGCGCGACTCGCTCCTGCTCCTCCAGCGCGAGCTTGCGCTTCGCTAAGTACATCTCCTTGATCTTGGCTTCGTCCTCCTCTTGCTTCTTGAGCTGCTCGGCTCGTCGCTGCGCCTTCTCCCACTGGATCAGCCGCTGCATGTTCAGCTCTTCCTCCTGCATGCGTGCGCGCTCGTCCTGACGCCGCAGTCGCGCGTCTCCTTCAGGAGTGTTCACGTAGTCCTCCAGTGTCATGAGATGCACCTCCAGGCGGCGCCTCGCTTCATTCTGCTTGCGTTCTTTCAGGTTGTGGGCAGCGGAGACCTCGTTTGCAGCTGAGACTGCTTGGGGCTTGGGTGGCGCAGGCCCTTGCCCTGTTCCTCCATTCTTCACGCGCTCCTCGGCGCCGGTCACTGCGACCGACACGTTCATGTTGCGCAGCAGCAGCATGCGGTCGAAGCCGCTCATGCCGTCGGCGCCGCTGGCCGCCGCTGTGCCCTGGCGACTCGCTCGCGCGCCATGCAGCGGACTCTTGGGCGGCAGAAGCCCCCAGGGCGCGTCAGCCGGCAACGTCTGCACCTGCAGCGGGAACACGCGCCGCTTGCTGCCGCCGGCGAGCGCCATGGTTTTGACTAATGGCGACGGCCGCTGTGTGTGTCGGTTAATACGCCCCCAGTGAGGCAGGCGGACGTATGGAGCCGACGGAATTAATAGCTCACGATGACCTCAGTCTCAGGTATTCATAGGCGATTATTGGCTGCACAGCAGTTGAAGTGCAGGAGCATTGAAGGCGAAGCTTGTGCATGCGTAGGCCGCCTCGAGTGGGGCAGAGGCGACGCCACTTGACGGCGACGTGAACGGAGACTATCAACTGATATCAAGCGTTGAGTGACGGGTTGAGGATCAGAGTTACGTGGATGTGGACTTGTCAACCTCATGCAAGATGTATTATGGACTATGCAATCATACGCTCGTGTTTGCTACGCGACAGACTCAACAGACGCCACTACTACATGGCGGCGTAGTCTGAGACAGCAGCGCCGTTGTCGTCGATATCCGCGAACATGTTGGCCTCTCGCTGTTGCAGCTTCCGCTTCTTGACCAAGAAAGCCGCGACCACAGCCAACGCCAAGGCCGCCACACAGCCCACGACGATGCCAGCGATAGCGCCGTCCGACAGCGAACTGTCCTTGCCATCCGACGAGGAGGTCGAGGCCTTGCTGCTCGATACAGTGGCGGTGGTTGTCGGGTCCGAGGCTGCCCCAGTAGTATCCGTACTCGTTGTCGTGGTACCCGTACTCGTGGCTGTCGTATCCGTACTCGTGGTTGAAGCAGTCGAAGTCGAAGTCGAACTCGTGCCTGTGCTGGTTGTATCGGTCGTGCCTGTGCTGGCTGTCGTACTCGTACCCGTACCTGTACCTGTCGTACTCGTTCCGCTGGCTGTCGTGGAGCTCGTGGTCTTTTCTTCGCTCGTGTTGCCGCCGTCCGTCGAGTCGTCAAAGTCCTGGGCCAGTGGCTGCGAGCTGGCTGGCGTCGGGCCGGGCACAGGCTCCTCACTGTCGTCTCCTGCCTTCGTGGGCGCGGGCCTCGGCTTCTCATCGTCGTCACCAGCCTTCGTGGTCTCTGGTGTCGGGCCGGGTATCTCCACGAACGGCAGACTGCCACTGCCGCTGCCACTGTCGCTGCCTTCTTCTCTGCTCCTGGTCAGGGCGAACTGTGCCGTCAGCACCTTGGCGATCGCGTCCTTGAGCGCGCCCTGCATTTCCTCCATCTTCTTGATCACAGCGTTCGCATTCGTGGCCACGTCAGCGTCCTTGCTGCTTTCCAGCGTTTCTCTCGCACTATTCAAGTTGCTTTCAGCCGTTTTCAACGCCGCGACAGAGTCAGCAGCGCGCTCGACGGCTTCCTTCAGCTCAGCCCTGGGATTGATCATCTCGGCCACCGCCGCTGTCAGCGCTTCGCTGGCAAGCTCCAATTGGCTGCGAGCCACATCAAATGCTGAGTTCGGAGCCAGCGTCTTGCTGACTGCTTCCAGCAGCTTCTCCTTCGCCTTCGCCTCATCCTGCTCCTTGCGTGCTGCCGTGATGTCTTCCTGCAGCTTCTGCCACACTCCAACGGCTTCCACGATCGCCTCTTCAGCCTTCAGGAACTCGTCGATCGCCTTCAGCGGCTCGGCCGTGGCTGCCGCGAACTGCTGACTCGCGTCACTCACCGATTTATTCGCATTCTTCAACTGGGTCACCAGCTCTTGGTCCGCATCAGACTGCTGCTCGACTGTCGCCAGCGCGTCCTCGACATTTTTCGCCGCTGCAGCCAGTGATGTTTCCATACTGTTTACCGTTTCACTCGCTGCCGTCAGCTCAGCTGCTGACTCTTGGAGCTTCTTCACCACGTCATCCAGCGTCGTGTCGATCGTCCCAAGTGGTGCTGACTTGGCCTCCGTCAGCGCGTCGTTCGCGTCTCGCAGTCGCTGTGCGGCGGTCTTCTGAGCGTCCTTCGCGGTCTCCAGGGAGGTGGTCGCAGATGTCAGCTTCGAATTGGCGTCAGTCAGCAGACTGGCTGGAGTGGAGTCAGCCTGGCGGAGGTGTCTGCTTCGTGCGAGTAGCATACGCGGTGCGGAGTCTGATGTGAGTAGACTGATCGCTTTGTCCACATCGCTAGCCGCGTTGCTGATCGACGTCTGATAAACTGTCAGCGTGGCCACCGCCGCATCGAGTGAGTCGCTCGCTTTCGCTGACTCACTGATCAGCGTCTCGAACGTGGCGGCTTGAGCCGCTGCTGTAGTTTCCAACTGGTACATTGCGGCAACAGAAGCTGCCAAATTCGAATGGAGGAGCGTTTCCAGTTCCAAGACGGCTGCGTTGACCACAGTGGTGACGTCACCATTGCTTGGCATCGGATCCGATGGCGTCTCTGGATCGGTCGGCGTCTCTGGATCGGTCGGCGTTTCTGGATCGGTTGGCGTCTCCGGATCGGTTGGCGACTCGCCTAGTGCGTCTTTCGCGAGAAACAACTTTTCCTTGGCCGCCGTGAGCGCGTCCTTCACGATCTGCACCTGAGCCGCCACGTTTTCTACGCGGACGATGAATTCTGTGTCCGTCATAGAGTTCATCTCTCGTAATGCTCGGTAGACCTGGTCTATCGCGGTCCACAGTGACTCGTGCGCCTCCCGGAACTCGCTGACAGCGTCCACTAGACGCTCTTCCGGCACGCTCGAGTGGCTCACGATATCTGAGAGCGCGATCAGAGAGTCGTCGAGCTGCCCAAACACCAGCGAGAACGAAGAATCGCGGCTGGATACACCTCCACCACGTATCTTGTCGATGGCCTTGTCTTCCAGTTCGTAGAGCTGCTGCCGCACGCTCTTCAATGCGTTGACGACTGGCTCCAGTGCCGCCTTTGCTTCCTCGGACTGGGCCATTGCGTTCTGAACAGCGCCCTTCGCTTTGCCAGCTTCCTCTTCTGCCGCAGTCAACAACGCCTTGAGTGGACCACTAGTCAAGCCATCGGTCGTCTCGTCCACTTTGGTCGCTGCCGTTGTAAGCGATGACATGACGCCGTCGAGGTCTTCCACAGCGGTCGCTAGTGTTGGCACTAGATCGAAAAAGTCGTTCATGACGTCGAAAAACACCGATCTGATTGTCGACAGCGACTGCGACGTTGGCTCTGCGATCCAGCCGTTCACGTTCTGCAACTGGTTCTTAAGGTTTGTCACCAGTGTGAGTGCTTCGTTTCGCGCCGCCTTGGCGACACCCACCGCATCGAGTGCGTCCTGGAGTGGACCCCGTGGAGTCTCGACGTCGCCACCCCCGTCCTCGCCCTGCTGCGCCGGGGGCTGTTCCACCACACCGGCATCCGCGTCGCCGTCAACTGGATCGTCGGCGGTCTTGAGCGCTCTGCTGGCTGGCATCACAGCCATCAGTTCGGTGCTGCTAGAAGGGCTAGAAGGAGGCGATGCTGTGTTGGCGACTGTCATTTCGGTGATCACTGTCTCCAGCGACTTCTCCAGTGATCCCAACTGCGTCACCACCGCAGCGACGGCCTCATCGGCGATTGTCAATAGTTTCTGTACGGGATCGAGGTCGGAGTAGCGCTGGCTGAACTGGCTGCTGAGATCGTCCACCGTTGCGTCCAACCCGCCTTGCTCGCTGGCCACAGTTTCGATCAATGTCTTCCATCCACTCAACTCTAACTGGGCTGCTGCTTCCGCCACCGTCGGGTCCTCCACCTTTGGCGGCGCCCCCTTGCCGAGAAGTATCATTCGCACAGCGCTGGATTTGTTGGCGACTGACGGGAGACGTTGAAGTATCTCATCGAGCTGGGCAATCACAGTCACCGTATCCGACGCCACCATCGCAAGAGGGTCGTTCTCCAGCGTTTCTTTTGCGGCCGACGTGCGGTAGACAAGGTCGTGAAGCCGCCCGAGCGCCTCCATATAGTCGTTCACCACGAACGACTGCGAGAGTCGTAGTTTCATGGTCCAGTCCCATAGATTGTCGGCCACTTGATTCAATTGTCGGAGCGCCACCAAGACTGCGGAGTCTTTGCCAACCGCCTTCTCGATTGCCGCCACCGCCGCTGTCTTCAAATCTGCCATTTCGTCGAGCACTTGTGCCATTTGCTTCGCGGCCGATGTGAACGACTCAAGTACCCTGGTCACTTGTCCAACTTTGACCCGAGCGGCCTCAACATCGAGTGTCGCCTGCTTATAGCTTGTGACTGCCGAATCGAATGACTCACGGAGTCGGTTGTCGTCGTTGCCAGCGCGAAAGACGGCGTCCCGTTTCTTCGAGGCGATGTCGAGCAGCCCACGTATCTTTTTTAGGCTCTCGGACGAAGCCGCAAGCATTGGCTGCACATTGGACCAGTCGCTGACTGCTGCAAAGAGCCTCAGATCAACTGACGCCAGCGACAGAGATTCTGACGCTGACGCTGCGACCAAGCCGTTCGTCAACGCCAACTGGGTGGCGAGAGCCGCGAACACGTCAGCCGCCGCTTTTCGCGCGTTCTCGACTTCGCCCATAGCGGCGACCATGTCCTGGACTGGATCAACGGGGGCTTCTACCACCTCCTCCGCTGGATCGTCGATCGTGTCGTCTGCTGTCTGGAGAGCTCTGGCTGGCATCGCAGCCGACAAGTCTTCTGGACTTCGTTCTTGGTTCGACACCGACGGGACCGATGGTGCGTTTTTGATCTCGTTGAGCACATCGTTCACCGTCTGTAACGATGTCTCCGCCGTCGCCAACTCCATCACCATGCCAGCCACTGTTGATTGGGCTTGGTCCAACGAAGGCAGTGCGTCGCTGAGCCTAGAGAGGAACCCTTCCAATTGGGTGGTCAGCTCGCTCTGCGTTGCCTTCAACTTGCTCAGTTCAGTCGTCGTCTGTTGCAGCGACGTCTTGGTGTCGAGCAGCTCCTTGACTGCTGCCTCAGCCGCGGCAGAAACGTCCTGATCGGTCGGCGTCTTTGGATCCGATGGGGTCTCTGGATTGGGTGTCAGCAAGGGAACACCCAAGGCGCGCGCGATGGCCTCATTGGCGTGCAACAAACTGCTCACTGCTGCCGTGAATGCGTCCTTGGTAGACCGAACCTTGGTTAAGAAGCTGTTCAACTTGTTGATAAAGTCGTCGGACCGATCAGATCCATCCCGAATCGACCCATAAGCCTCGAAAAGCTCTCTGTTAGCTCTGTCTGCCGCTTGAAACTCAATGAAAGCCATCGCGAAACTTTCGTCCGGCGCGCTCAGGAGCTGCACAGCTTCGGAGACCACGGACAGCGCCTTTGCGAGTAGATGAACCAACCGCGCGGATGAAGACTCGGAAGAGAACAAGCCCTGGCTCCAACTCGATATCTTGGTTTCAATTGCGTCCTGATAGCCTGGCACTTGAGCAAACTGCTGCATTGTAGTCGCAAACTTTCCCGAGACAGACCCAAGGGGCCTACTCACTGTGCTCAACTGGGTGGCTGCCTTGTTAACGGCAGGGGTCCTAAAATTCAGTATGCACTATACGGATGACCGAGTGTCTTCAATAGTCCGCAGTTCAATACGAGCAGAAACAATAATAAAAATTGCCGTAGTTTTCCGTGTATTGTCGAACTGTTTGTCCTACTTACTCCAGAAGTCTATGGCAACAACGTCGACGCGTTCCACAGATCACGGTTCGCCTTCAAGAACATGACCATCTCAAAGGTGGCTGGGTGCATCGACGACCGATGGGGGGTTAGGACGTACTTGCATTCGGAGAACAACCGCTCGCAGCGGTTGCTCGTGGGCGGGATGGTCGAGAGAAGAGGGATGTAGTCGGAGATTGTGCGCTCGGCACGACGGGGTTTCTTGGCGCGACGCAGAACCTCAGTCGCGAAGTCCAGTTGCTCCTCCGTCGTCGGCGTTGCAGCCTCCTCCACACCACGGCGAAACGGCTCCAGCGATTTCAGCTCGGCAGCTGAGAGAGGCGCACCACTGGTCATCTTCACTACCGCCGTCTCAAAGACGGGCGAGTGAACGATCTTGGCGCCTGCCTTGAGATGCTCTTCCATGATCGGGTACTTCTCAAGGCAGGCGTCGAACAAAGCGCGAGTCTCTGCTAGGGTACGCTTAGCATACTGTAGCTTGGTACACACGCTGTTCAGCTCCTCTAGCTTGTCGTGGAGCGCCAAAATGCGCCGATGGGCGGCACCACGGGGCACTAGGTCTTCCACTGCACCGACCTTGCAAATCGCCTC
>JAADXB010000043.1:0-33098 GCA_023337495.1 Pythium diclinum | reverse complement strand
TGCTGATCATGAGCGGCCGCAAATGGGCTGTGCTGATGCCCCGAAGTCGAGCCGAATGGACTTGGCTGCTGCTCGGAGCTCGAGCCAAACGGACTGTGGCTCTGGAAGCTGTCTGGCGCCGACACAAACGAACTGTGCTGGTGTGATGAAGACGACGCGAATGGATCGTGCTGGGAGGCATGCCCCGCAGAGCCAAACGGGTCTTGCGCTGGCTTGGAGCTGCCGAAGAAGTCGTGGACTGGCTCCTCCGACGCGGCCGCAGCTGCTGGAGGCGGCGGCGAAGGCGGGAACGCCGTTGAGCTCTTCTTGCCGTCGTCGAAGAGATCCACCGTGTCGTACTTGGCGCCTGTCGTGGAGGACGACAGCGGAATGTCCTCAAACACAGGCGGAGGCGGAGCTGGTGCCGCGAAGGGCGCCGTGTGCGTCTCCTGCGCGCGCTGGCTGATCCAGTCGCCACCTCCGTTCTCGTCCTGGTCCGCTACAAAGTGCTGCAGTATGCGGTTCATGTTGCTTCGTACGTGCGGCGGCGTCGGCTTCCTTCCCGATGAGCTCCTTCCTCTCTGACGGTCCCGCGTGTTTCCCTTTCCGCAACAGTGAAGTCCATGATGCGGGAGGGGAAACGAGGCTTCTATTGAGGTAGTTGACAGTACTAACATGGTTACATTGGAGGGTTACAGTCTCTAATGTGCAGGGAAATAACGAGAACACGACTGTATAGGTGAGTTGGTTTGGATTTCAATTTCTATGCCAACAGTGCGGAAAACGCGAGTGATACAAAGGAGGTTTTCTACCACGCGAGGCTTCTCTTAGACGGCGGCAGGCATGGCCATGAGGAACGAGCAGAAGTCGACGAAGACGTAGCGCGTCCACAGGTAGAAGAACGTCGCAAGGAAGATGGAAATGGGCAGCGCAGGCAACGCCTTGTGCAGCACGGCGAGCAGGAACAACGTACCACCGAGACCCTACGAACATAAAGACAGTCAGTAACCAACATCCACGGTGAAGACAATCTGAATGGTGGACGTACCATGACGATGCACAGGAAGGTGGTGGCGAACGTCGAGAAGTCGAAGATCGCCGCACGACCCACGAGCACACTGTAGAAGATGAAGTCGCCAAGACCGAGCTTGATGGTCTTGTCGTCGTCATCGTCCTCCTGTTGCCGTCGCTCGCGGGCGTTCTGGCGAGCCTGCACGGGGCACGGAATGTCCATCGAGCACGAGCACACCGTGTACTTGTGGAAAATGAGCAGCCAGAGGCGTTCCTGCGTCGGAAAGAACTTCTCGGCGACCTGCTGGGCCTTCCACACGTCCTCCGGGCTGAACATTCGGTAGAATCCTTCGAGCAGTTCAATGAGCTGCTCCATGGTCTCGCAGTCGTACGTCGTGAAGTCCGACTCGGCAACGTTGCGTGGACGGCCGTCCGCTGGAGCAGGAGCTGGCTGGTTCTGTCCCGAGCGAGTCGAAGACGCCGAGGTCGACGATGAAGTACGCGTGGTAGCTTGCTTGGTACGAACTGGCACAGGGGCAGCGACAGGGGCAGCAGCGTTGGCGTTACCGTTCACTCCGTCGCGCACGTCGGCCTCGTAGATGAGACCTGGCAGAGGCGCCTGCTTGTCTTGGATCAACGTGATGAGCCACTTGAGCGGACCACACGGCGTGAGCACGGCACACAGATCGTAGACCGCGAACATGAAACAGAAGATGAACGTCGTCCACTACAAAACCAAAGGACAGACAGATCAGCAACATGGTGACACCTCATGACCGCGAATGGATCGTACCTCAGGCCACATGGAGAACTCCCACGCGAGGATGACGCTGACCAGCACGAGGTAGCCGTGCTGCACGAACTTGGGCGAGCCCTTCTGGTAGAAGATCGAGATCACACCCACGACACCAAAGTTGATCATCACGAACAGGAAGCTCGGCCAGTCCACCGTCCAGCCGAACTGGTCGTTGATGATGGAGTCCACGAGCTGACCGCCGACAAAACTGAGGATCGCGGTCGAGGCGAACATGATGTAGCCGCCCAGAAACTTCATGCAGTTGTACTTGTACAGCAGCGCCATGCCGAAGGTCAGCACGGCGATCGCGCCGATGATAACGAGCGCGTTCACGAGCGAGAGACCCAGCGACTCGGCACCGCCTTTGGACTCAGCCTGGCCAAACACCAAGTACGTTCTACAAAAGCACACAATAATACAGTCAGTATTTCAATGGCAACACATCCGTTTCAGGTCACGTCAACTTACTGCATGGAGGCTTCAATATTGGAGCTGCGGTAGTTGACCACGACCATGCTAGCGATGATCATGGTGATGCAGACCGGGTACACGATCGCCCAGAACGAGTTGATGCCGTGCATGAGGTCTTCCGTGGTCGAGTCTTCTTCATTGTTGTTGTTGTTTGCTTCCTGATTCGCACCGCGCTGCGAGCCGCCGTTGTGGCTTCTCGCCGCCGGCAGCTCACCACCATTCGGCGTGTTGAGCTTGTCGTACCCGCGCGTGATCTCGCCGCCTACGACCATGGGGATCGCCTCCGTGGCCTCATCATTGTGGTGAGTGTGGTGGTCATTGGAACGCGCCATCTCCACGTCGCTCATCCACTGCCGCTAATACTGAGCGCTAAACGACCGGAACAACGAGAGAGCTCTTCGGGACAGAGAGCTACACGGGTCTAGACGATTGCGATGGAGCGTGGCTGTCTTCGTGCGCTCGTGTGCGTGCAAATACCGATGCGATGAGGCGTCGACGGCCGTCTCCTTCTCGTGCGCCTGGGTTTCCTGGTGTTGTGTCCCACACACTCTTGGGCTAACGGCTTCCGGATGCGGGCAGAACAGCCGGTGCTAAAAGCGGCGCTGGCGTCTGCGCCGAATGTCATGTCGGCACCTAGCCCTACTGAGCGGGATTTTTACCTGTATTCAGCAACTTTGCCTTGGTGGGTGACTGGCTTTCTATCAAATCAGGTCGTTGCAAGTAAAGGGGTGGAGGACCACTCTTGGCAAGTGTGAACTCGCTTCAAGGCTTCCTAAAAAGCGCTTTTTACTACCAAAGATGGGTACACTGGGTGCGAACGTGAATGCGATCAAAATGGGAAGATCAGGCGGCTCTCAAAGTCGGTCGGCTGAATGACCTGAAGCAATACAACGGTGAGCACTTGGAGACTCGAGCAGAAGTGTCATAGGGCCGAGAGGCTACGGGCGTTAGTTACCTTGATGAAGTCCTCGTACACGAGGAATTCCATGGTTGGGTCGGACGATGATTCTTCCAAGATGCGCGAGACCACTGTCTCCAACGTCTACACGGCATCGAGAAAAAGGTGCTTGCGGTCAGAATACAAGATGGCACTTTCTTTCGGACTCCACGATAGAGCTCACTTCATCTTGCCGCTTCTTGGCGTCTTCAGGGGACTCTCCTTCCTCTGTGGCTCCTTGGTACGTCAAGCTGAGGTAATTGCGCAGATCCTCGCGAGAGATCTTGCCGTCGCCATCGAAGTCGTGTATCCGAAAGGCCTCTACAAGCATACAGGGAGTGAGTATGTGGACGCAAAACAACGATACTGCGCGTGTGCACATGCACCTCGTAGCTTGGCGTCCTGTGAGCTGTGGTAGCTGTAGATTGCAACGAAGCGAGCGAACTCCTAGACACATAGTTTGCCGTGAGCTTACGCATCTTCATATCACGAAGCAAGTATGCATAGGACGGACAATGAATGGAATTGTCGAGTCGGAAGTGAGCTCGAAGATCTTGATCAGCCTCTCTTTGAGCGGATTCACTGCAACACCTTGCATGATCATCAGTTTTGAGCCACTGTAGTAGGCGAGAAGCTCTCCACTCGAACGCGTCTCACCTGGTAAGGCGAAGAACTCCTCTTTGGTCATGTGTTCATTCGCCGCATACGCTTGATACTTCTTGCGAATACGATGGATCTCGCCCTCTGGTACTACCCAACACCATGCCAATTAACGACAAAAGTCATCCCCACACTTCCACACAAGAGTACACGTACACGACGTGACCATGCGGATCTCCTCGACCTGCTCATCATTTAGGTCGCTGTGTTCATGAGCGTGCAGTGAAAACGTAAATCCGCCAATGATTTGTCCCATTGAGCTGCTGGGAGTTGCAGCCACTACAAGCGGCCAAGACCGTGAAAGGTCGGCCAACGAGAAAGAAAAAGTGTGACGTGTGAGGAAACGCTTCAGTAACGGTCGGTGAATATGGGTTCATTCATGTTCGTATGCATTGGCTCATCTACGTGTGGAAATGGTTCGACCATGTCGAGTCTGGCTGGCTGGTGCTGAGTGTCGAGCTCAGACAACGTTGTCTTCGCTCATGGGCTTGATCACTTTGCCGCACACACGGCGCGTCGTCTCGCGTGACACTCGGCCGAACACGTGCATCAGGATGATGCCGCCGACGAAGAAGCCGACGCACGTGAGGAAGTACAAGAACGGATTCGTGCCGAAGTTGAACTTGTGCGCCGAGAAGCCAGCGATGTGCTCGTTGACCGTGTCGGAGGTGTAGTCGGCGACGATCTGCGAGACGATCGGCAGAAACGGCAGACAAACGACGACTGCGCTGATGATGGCGAGCGCGAACTTCACGGTCGAGAAGTACAGAATCGCAATGGTTGAGCGCATGGAAAACTTGGACAGCTTAGGAGCGAGGCGTAGCTCGTACTCGAGAGAGCCCTCAGAGCCGTCGCGCGGGCCGCGGAAGTGGACTCCTGTCTGCGAACGCGTGATGGAATTCGCCAGCGCCACGTCCAGCACGGACAGCAAGCGCACGATCTGCAGCAGCAACAGGTACACTGGGATACCGAGGCAGCACAGAGGCAGAAGGCCGACTGCAAGGCACACGCCCGTGACCACCACGCAGAACGCCGCCGTACCGAACACAAAGTTGAGAATGTGGTACGGAATGAGCTTGAGCGTGAGCCACAGCCAGCTGCCCTTGTGGGCTGGAGGCAGCGGTTCTGGTGCGAGGATCGGCGCATCTGCGACGCTTGGCTCGTGGTGCTTGACTGGCGCATGCGCAGAGACCTGTGGAGGCTCTGTAGGCGGTGCGCTGGGCTCGGGCTTCATCATCGTGGCAGTTTTCTTTGGCGAATTGACGTATGCCGAGTAGTCAGGGTTGCCTTGCGGCGACACTGATTTTTCGAACTTCATATCTGTTGTGTGTTCGTAACAGTGAATGCGACGTGTGGATCTGCTGGATGAAGGGCGAATTTCCGACTGAGAGATAGCCGGAGTGGGATCTCTCAATGTGAATCCCATGCATGCTCATGGGGGAGCAATGCCTGAAGGCTGACACATGAGTGATGAGTGATGTTGATGCGCCGAGGAGCATCAACAGGTTCCATAGATGATGCCCTGGACACGATGGACTTGACGCTGTCCACCATGTCCACGGCAAGTCGCACTGCAATGCACCCGCCTCAGCGAAGAGACGCGGCGCCACGGTGGCAACCACTGCAATACCGTAAGCAAAAGGCCTTTGAAACTACGTACAGTGAACCCCGTGCACAGTGACCCTGTGGTACTCTATCCGTAATAACCGGTTATGGAATATAAGAGGCAATTCCAGATATACAGTATCAAATGATGCTATGAACTTTAACAAATAATGTTCCTTGATGGGGGTCACTGTGTACCGGGTTCACTGTACTGCACTTCTTGATCAATTGAAAGGTTCTCGCATCTCAAGCGGCCATCAAGCGATCTTTATATTTGTACCGGTACGATATCTGAGACTAAGCACTGCTTGTGGCTTCACTAACTGAACTGCTCGTGAACAGAGCTTACCCTCCGTTGGACTCACAGTGGGTGCACACTTCGGCCGAGTGCAATATGTAGTGGGTTGGATGACGCACGCTCAGTTGTAACTTGAAGTGGAGCCGTAGGCTGAGGTGGCCACGGGATACTGGTTGGGTGTTGGGAACGGGCCCGATTGCACGTAGCGGTAGGTCGAGAATCGCTCGCAGCAGAAGAAGCGAGTCGCTGAGCGCGAGAGCCGAGCCGCAATGTGCATCAACGCCAAGCTGATGATGAAGAGACACACGCAGACGACAGAGTACGCCACTGGATCCGTGTCCATGTTGAAATCCTGGACATCGTTGCCGAACATGACCTGAACGTCTCCATCATCAGACGAAGTCGCAATCTGGGCGATCGGAAAAGCGACCGCGAGCGTGAGCACAACGAGGCTGATAATACCCAGAGCAAACTTGATCGTCAAGAAGTACAGCGTTGCCATGATGGAAAGTGGCGACACGGAAGACAAGCTTGGCGAAAGACGGCGGCCTTCCAAGCCGTGGAACGCAGCGCGAGCTGGAATGCTGAGGTACACGTGCTCTTGCGGCGGAGAGATGTAGTTGTAGAGCTCCACATCCAACTGCGCGAAGAACCGAACGGCGTACAAGACCACGCGAAAGACGACGATGCCGAAGCAGCACAGTGGAAGCAGTCCAAACGACGTCGAGACGCCCGCGATCACGATACAGTAAGCTCCGATGCCGAGGATCGCGTTCATGAGATGGAACAACACCAGCTTGAAGATCATGCCGCAGCATCCTTCCTCGCGGTAGTCGCCACTGTATGCCGGCGGCTCGTACATCACAGCCATGGGCGCTTGAAGCGGTTGATGGATGAGCGGCTGCTGGTGCGGAGGCACATACTGCTGCTGCTGTGGCGGCGCATACTGCGACGGGTTCGAGTAGTGGTACACGGGCTGCGCCATGGGCGGCGCGCTCGGCTCAGGCATCGACGGGTAGTGCACGTCGCGGCGCGGCACCGACGGGTCGTCCTTCATCTTCAGTTGATACACTTGCTCGTCGCTCAGCCCGTTGTGAAATACCTCTTCGAGATGCGGACGACCAACAGCTCATGTCGGATTCCATTTCAACAGCCTGTCGGAATGACTGTATCCGAATGGAAATGCATCGAGGTTTTGAGGTTTTGACATACATTCCGTGATGGAATGATTGCGATGAATGTTGGATTGGATACATTGGATGGGCTCATGGAATGGAAATGGAGCCGCTGGCTGAAAAGCTCACACTGAAACTCATATGGAACGCAAGGTGTGATGGAAAAGGTTGATAGACCCAGTAAATCATGCGAAGCGACTAGTAGATGGATACACTGGACGACGCTTTTCAAGAAGTGGAGACCAAGATGAGTCGTCAGCTGTGTGTCCGCTTCCTCAGACGTGGTAGCTGGAGACGTCGCGACGACCGTGCACGTAGTGGTACGTGGAGAAGCGTTCGCAGCAGAAGAAGCGTGTGGCGGGCCGCCACTGGCGGGCCGCCACTGGCGGCACGCGAAAGACAAGCAGCCAGATGCATGAGCACGAGGCTGATGATGACGGCGGCGATTGACACGAGCACGCGAATAACTGGAGGGACGTCGTTGTCGTGGGGATCCTGGAATCCAACGATGCCAATCACCGGTGCGACGAGCGCCACGCTCAACACGACGAGACTGACCGTACCGAGAAACGCCTTGATCGTCACGAAGTACAGCGCTGCCATTAGCGAGAGGGGCGTCACCTCCGCCAGGCTTGGTGAGAGTCGGCGACCAGCAACTCCAGGCTGCGGCAGACTGACGTAGACGTGGTCTTTCGGCGAGGAGATGAAGTTGTAGAGCTTCACGTCCAGTTCCGCAAAGAAATGCACGGCGTGTAAGACCCCTCGAAAGACGAACAAGCCGAGGCAGCACAGCGGAAGCAGCGCGATGGAGATGGTGGCGCCGACGTCGACAACGAGATTCGCGACGAGGCCGAGGAGAGCGTTGAGGAAGTGGAAGGCGAACAACTTGAATATCATCGCGCACCAACCTTGCTTCCGGTAGTCGCCACTGTACGCCGGCGGCTCATACGTGTCATTGTGGCGCTCCAGCAATGGCTCCTTCATGGACTCGTGAGGGGCTGTGTAGCCTGGCGCATCGTGCTGCTCGTCGTTCTTCATCTCGTCCCGTTTCGAATTGAAGAGTGAGGCGTGTGTTTTGGTATCCGATCTTCGCTGACCCAGAAAGAGAGAACGATGGTTATGAACAGCGTTCCTATCGGATTTTGGGTGCGACAGTTGCACCATCGGACTTTGACAATCGGCAGTTGATGTCCACGCTTGAATATTGATGTTTTATTAGCTTTCGGGTCGACTTCGTGATGATACCGAGGAAGATGACGACCACTTTCGTTGCCATCGTGCTTACCGGTACAAATTGCAACGTGGATACGGTACTGGCAGTGAGTAGTAGATGATGACATTGTGTGGTTTCTTACGCGACCTCCTCGTCGGCGGAGAGCTTCTTGAGCTCTTCCACCTTGCGCAGACCGTGGAGCGCCGCGACACGGTACGCCTCCGCCAGCGTTGGGTAGTTGAACACCGCATTTCGGAAGTATTCGATGGTTCCGCCAGTCGACATGACGACCTGGCCGATGTGGATGATCTCAGTCGCGCCTTCACCGATGGCGTGCACGCCAAGAACGTGCAGCGTCTTCGGGCAAAAGATGATCTTCAAGAAGCCTGGCACGCCGCCGAGCATCTGGCCCTTCGCGAGCTCTTCGTATCGAGCAAGGCCGACTTCGTACGGGATGTTCTCACGGGTCAGCTGCTGCTCGCTCTTGCCGACCATCGAGATCTCTGGCACCGTGTAGATACCGAAAGGGAACACGGCACCAGATCGCATACGCGTACGCTGGTACTGTGGGTCACTGAGCTCGTTGTCGTCCTCTCCTCGCTTCTTGTTGATCGGCTTGGAGCTGCGCATGTGGACTGAGGCCAAGCGACCCTGCTCCATCGACGTCGACGCGAGCGCCGGGTAACCAATGCAGTCACCAGCGGCATAACTGAATCATGCAGTATCGAGTCACCAAAGTTAGAACTCCAACCATGAACGTGACATCCCAAACTAATCGCGTACGTACATATGAGGCACAGCCGTGCGGAAGTTGTCGTCGACCTTAAGCAGCCCTCGCTTGTCGGTGTCGAGCCCAACGGCAGCAAGGTTCAAGCCATCAGTGCTTCCCTGACGACCAACAGTGTACAGCAGGCCATCGCCGACGATGGTCTTGCCGCTGTTCAGCTTCACGATCACTTCGCCATTCGCCGCCTTCTCGACCGACTTGATGGTCTCGTCCGTGTAGAAGCGCGTGCCCGTCTGACGCATCGCGTACTTGAGGGCCTCGGCGACCTCCTTGTCAGCCATGTCGAGAATCTCCTTACGGCCATCGATGACCGTGACCTCTGATCCAGGGATGATGCTCATCATGGAAGCGTACTCCATGCCAATGACACCAGCACCAACGACAATGAGACGCTTTGGCACCTCCGCGACGCCTCCCCACAGGATCTGGTCGCTGTCGAAGATGGTCTTACCATCGAACGGAATGTCATCGCGGTGAGCCGGGCGCGTGCCGACAGCGATCAGGAACTTGTCGGCAGTGAGCACTCGCTTACAGATATCGGCGCTGCTGTGGCGCTTGGTGTCGGTCGCGGTCTCGTACGAGTCATTCGACAGCACAGCGACCATCTTCCTGCTCGGGTCTGGCAGGAAGCGAGCCGTACCGTTGATCAGCTCAATGCCGTTACGCAGCAACTGGTGGCGCGTGATATCGGTCTCGGCATCCTCGACCTTGCGCACACGCTGCAGGATGTCCTCAATACCGAAGCGCTTTCCCTGCTTGGACGCGCCGTCGTAGAACGTGCGGTGTCGGTGCGACGTCAAGTGCAGCACGGCCTCACGGAAGGTCTAGTATCCACATATCACATTGTGAGCTCCTCGGTGCATAATCAAATTGGAATAGAAACTGTCCCATACCTTGGACGGAACAGTGCCGGTGTGGACGCAGACGCCTCCGTGCATGTCCTTCTTGTCGATAATGGCGACCGACTTGCCGCACTTGGCGTGGTCGATGGCGCACTTCTGCCCCGCTGGCCCACTGCCAATCACGATCAGATCGAAGTGCTCGCTGGCCTTGAGCTCCTGGAGCATCTCGCTCAGCGGCTTGGCTGGGGACACACCGGAAGCCGGTGGTGCGGCGTCCGTCGACGAGCTCAGCGCCGCGCGCTGGCCCAGCACGCTTGGGGCATTACGGCAGGCACCGCTGAGGATCTGCGCGCGGCGGCGCAGTAGCAGCGTCGAGGAAGAGAGCATGATGGAGGAGTGAGAAGACGGCGCCGGCGATCCGTTGGCGTGTTGTCAATGATCCCGATCGGCTTGTCCGGACCTCTGATTCTTCGGCTTCTTCAGACTGGTCGTCTGCTTTGCTTGGGGTTCTGCTTGGGGACATTGGTGTCAAATACCAAAGACCTCGTCTTTCGTAACGGTCCGGTTAACGGTTAAATACGGTAGACAGGCCCAACAGTAACCCTATCCCGTCTATTCTGAACCGGTTCACTTTGGAGAAGAATTGTCCCGGCGGTGCACACTACCGTTATTTTGGGTTCGGGTGTCGAGATTTATGTGGCCCACGCGAGATCGTGACAGTTGACGTCGGCAGTTGGAGTGATGGTCATGTCGGACGCCAGATACGACTGTGCGTACGTTGCGATCATACTCACTTCAAGTACAATTCTCCTCTGTTACAGCCGCACAACGTTTGATCAGAAGCGGAAACGGGTTTGTGGGTCTGTCAAACGGGTATTCCTATTTTGGGTGATTTTCCTCTTCAACCTGACCCGGGTCTCGAGATTCTGGCTGTTCTGCTGGCAAAGAGGTCCAGACCGTAGATTTCGTCCACACGTCGAAGGTGAATCTTCAACACTTGAAATGCTTCTCCAGTGGGTCGCCTCATGGCGATATTGGATCCCCACACACTTAGAATACCCTTCGACGCACGTATCTTCAGACACCCTAGGAGCTCATACTCGGTGGGTTTAGTCTTGGCTGTAGTCGTGTGTTGACTCGACACCTGGAGTGCGCTGGCGTCGTCTGAGTCTAGAAAACTGAAGAACGTTGCGTCGCACGTTCTACAAACGGGTTCGGGTGGGTTTTGGCCCGTTGGCCTGACCCGTACCCGACAAGCCTCCCACTGCAAAGGGCATACACTCACACACACGCGACTGTGACGCAGCCGCGGGCAGAGAGAACGAGGGCGACGCCGCAGCTTCGACCGACCGCTCTGGCGCTTCGACGTGTCCGCACGCACCCGCCACGCCCAGCGCAATCAGCCCACGGGACCGTCCGTCCGTCAGTGCACTGGACAATTGCACCGCGCGGCTTGCAATCGCCCTCGCAATCGCGTTCGCCGTCTGCGAGTGAGTGAGCCGCCCACCCCACGCCACCCCCACGAGAAGATAAGATCGGCGCGACTGCGGAAGGATTCCCAACGCAACGCACACAGCGCATCGTCGTGAGTCCCCTAGTGAGTGCGAGTGTTGACGTCTGTGCGTTTGGACGAGCGGCACCAGCAGTAGAAGCGGCAGTGTGAGCGAGCGAGCGAGTGACGACGGCAGCTGATCAGAGTCGAACGTAACGCGGCAGCAGCGCATTGTTGGGTACGGCGGACGAATTGACTGCTCGTACAACAACGCCACCACGTCATAATCCAAAGAGCTCGCGAGGGAAGAGTGAGAGAGAGCGAGAGAGACCGAAGCGCGTTCGACACTGCGACATTTTCGATTCACCTTCATCACCACGAAGCGCAGTGCTAGTGAGTTAGCGTCCGAAGAACACGACGGTCTGACGAATACCTATTCGCGAGGACCATGAACGAGCCGTCGGTAAAGCTCGGGTACGTCCGCGTTGATCTGGATATGTGGGAGGGTGATGCAAGGTGTCTGATGTTGCGGTTCATGTGTGTATGTGCAAATGTGTAGAAAAATATTCATCGGTGGTCTCTCTTATGAGACCACAGACGGTGAGTCCAAACGCACTGATCGAACGCAATGCATCCATCAATCACACGACTGACCATTGATTGATGTTGCTCCATAGACAAACTACGCGCCTACTTCAGTGCCTTCGGCCCCGTGACCGATGCCGTCGTGATGAAAGATCCGATCTCGCGCCGCTCGCGAGGCTTTGGCTTCATCACGTATGCGGATCCAGTGTGTGTGGACCGAGCGCTCGCGCAACCGAATCACATTCTCGACAGTCGACGAGTACGTCGCCCAGGATTCTCTGTTTGCAATTGCATGGGTTGAAGTGTCTGACGTGGCAATTTGCGGTACCAGGTTGAGGCGAAGCGAGCAGTGCCACGCGCCGAGAGCACGTCGCGCGACAGCTTCAGCAGCACCAGCAGCCGCAACGGCAGCACGATTTCGACTGCCAGTGTCAGCAGCAACGCCGGATCGACCAAGAAGATCTTCGTCGGTGGTCTCCACTACGAAACGAAAGACGGTACGCGGCCACACTAAAATGCGGGTTCAATTGATGTTGGTACTGATATCGATTGATGCATGCGTAGCCGAGTTCCGTCGCTACTTCCAGCAATACGGCAAGGTCGTGTCAGCCGAAGTGATGTTCAACCGTGAGACGAACAAGTCGCGTGGCTTCGGGTTCGTGATCTTTGAGCACGAGAACAGCGTCGAGCTCGTGCTCCAGGACAACAACCACGTGATCGATGGCAAGTCGGTGGAAGTGAAGCGAGCGGTTCCACGCACTGATGTCCCACCGTCGCGGTCCGTGTCATCGCGGGCTGGATCCTTCAGTGGCACCACGGGTCCTGGATCGGTGGGCAGCCTGGACGACGTCAGCGTGACGTCAACGGCTTCGATTTCGCGCTCGGGGACACCATCCAACTTGGAGAATCGATACAACACGCAGCCAGTGAACGGGACGCTGGGCGGGTACGCTGCCGCAGTGAGATTCGGTGGGCGTGGGGTGGGTCGCTCGGGGTCGATGCATCAACCGTCGCCACTGCACGACGTCTCAAACATTGATAACCCAGAGAAGACGCTGGCGCGTGTTGCCGACCGCTTGACTAGTCTCGTCTTGGAAGACGACGTGACCACACCCATGTCGTCGTCTCGGGGCTCGGACAAGATCATGGAATCCCCAGTCGCGCCGTTGCTATCGCCTCTTGGGATCACGCCACGCCCTCTCACGGACCCAGTGATGGACACATGGAACCTCTCTCCATCGATGATGCCGCAATCGTCGCACGAGGTTCCATTGCTGTCGCCTACCCAGGCTGGTGGACCTTGGCAAGCTCGCCCCTGGCAGAAGGGGTGGGCTTCCCAGGCTGAACGTGAAGACCGCGCCGCCCGTGAGTCGCAGCAAGAGACGCACACCACGCCTTCGTTCTTTTCTCCGTTCTCTGGAGACCGACGTGGATCGAGTGCGTCTCTCGGTCATTCGACGTGGAGCCCATCGTCTTACTCTCCGTCGACGGCCAGTTCGTTGGGAGTCGACGGAGGTCATTCCACGATTGCTGTCGAGACTGCACTCGGTGGCAGCGGCTCATTATTCGATAGCAACGGCCGATCGTCGAACGGCGGATTCGGAGGTTCGCGTCTGGGCATGGGTCCTCGCTCCCCGTACGGCACGCTTGACGGCTTCTTGCCGAACGAGTATCTGTCGCAGACGGAACCGGAGCTGCCATTGGAGACTGCTCTTGGCGTCATTGACGACCTGTCGGACGAGAAACTTGAGATGCCACTCCAGTTCCAGCAACAGTACACATAGACCAAGCGGAGCACCTCAAAGGAGGTGCCCCAGCCCCCGAGCCTTCACCAAAATTGAGCGATCCCGCTCTTCCTCCGCCCAGAATTGTCCGTGAAACCAGCGTGACGCCGTTCGAGGAAGACAGAAACGTGGCCACGAAGATCGCAGCGAAGGAAGGGAAGGAATCTACAGTGATTCGACGCCGCGACATCATCTCGGCGTCAAGCGGCTCGCGCAGTGGACGTGGAGGCTCCGGATTTAGTAAGCGGTAGGAGCAATAGGGCAAATAGTGTAGGTCGATAGTCAATTAGTTTCATTAGTGGACAGGGCAGAATACGCGACGCCATCGGGAGCTACGATGGTACGAGCACCAGAACGAGAAGAAGACGAAGCGAGAGAAGAAGAGCAGACGAGCAGTGGCCCATGGAGCTACGGGCAGCGTCCGAGTATAAAAGTCAATCATTTTCAATTGCGTATCTTGTGTGTGTTTCTTAGCTTAGTTTTCAGGGATCAAGCAGTTGACTAGCCTGATTAGCTTAGTCACAAGGGCTAATTTGAACAATTGCCAAGAACCAGATTGGGTGAGAAGTTCGAAAGCCACCACCAAGTCCGAGGGACCTTCGACCAATATGCGCGGCACGACGTGGGGAATGGACGAGGACAAGCACGAGAACCACTGGCGCCGAACGTTCTGCCAGATCCCCTTCCCTGCGATCTACGACCACGCAGAGAACGGCAAGCGCAGCCTCCACCGCCTCGTTGAGTTCTTCCGACGCAAGGCCGAAGCCGAGCGCAGCGCCAGCGAAGAGCTACGCAGCGTACTCCACACGCCCATCGACAGTGTGACGTCTGCGAATCTGGATGACTTGGAGGAGCCAGGATCGAGTGTGCGCCGCGTGCTGACCGAGGTCAAGAACTACGTGGATGCGAACAGCCACCAGCAGCTCCTCTTGGCGCGCGTGCTGGAGGAGCAAGTCGCGGAGCCGCTCGTGTCACTCCAGGAGGCGTCCGAGATGTACATCCGCACGTTGCAGGGCGAGATCCGCAATGTGAACGAGGAGTACAACCGCGCATTGTCCGCCCACGGACAGGCGGCAGGCCGCTTGCGCAAAGCCACCGACGAACTTACGGAGGCGAAAGACCGACAGCGCGTGGCACTCCATGGTATCGGCGTCCCCGCGTTTGAGCTGCAGCGTTTGGCAGTGCGTGTCTCAAAGGCAGAAGATGAAGTGGCGCAAGCGGAGCTCGCCAAGGCGCAGGCCAAGACGGTGCTGTACAACCGCATTATCTCGCGGGACGAGATGGCCATGGCCGTTAGTGTCGCGTACCAGAAAGCCGAAGAAGAGCGTCTGGACCAACTCAACTCGTGCATGGAACGCTTCCTGCACATCGAGAAGGAGCGCGTGAAAGCGGCTGAGAAGATGCTGAACTCACTCGAGATGCACGTCAAGAACGTGAGCCGTGCGGAGGATATCCAGCTTCTGATCCACAACCACCGCAATCCGGACAACATGCATTTCCAAGGCAAGGCGCTGGCGCTCTTGGACTGGCACTGGGGTAAGACACTGGCGGAGCGTGAGAAGAGCAAGGAAGAGGCCTTGACGTCTCCTGCAGGACGCCAACGAAAGCCTTCGGGGAGAGGAGGTGAGCTGTTCGCCGAGCCGATCGTGATCCCGTCGTACGCGCCGAGTGATGCTTCAAGCCCGAGCCTCTCGGAGAAGAGTCCGCATCGCGCGTTGGCTGAGACTCCGATGGGGAAATCGCTCCACTGTTTGTTTGCTGCTGATAGTCAGCCGAACACGCCGACGAAGCAGCCAGCAGTGCCGTCGTTGCCTCGAATCGTCAGTGACGCTGGAATGGACGATGAAGGCGAGACGACTGATCTCGCGTCAGCAATCGAAAGCGAAATCGCTGAAACAGCTCAAGAACTCGATCAGATCGAACTGCCAGCGCCCGATGCGAAGCCACTTGTGGTGGAAGATCCTGAGCCAAAACCTGCGGAGCCGCCGCTCGAAGAGATCGTCCAGTCGACGTGCCAGACGCACAGCGGCCGTGCCATGTTCGTTAAGTGCTTGAACCGCCAGCGCAGCCTCGAGACGCGAGTGAAAGACAAAGCGTCGTTCGACGTCCTCGTGCAGTGTTTCCACATCTTCCTGGACCACTGCATGCGTGAAGACGATGTGAAAGTGGCCAAGACAGCCATGATTTTGGCCGAGACATTCTACATGGCGCGGAAGGAGGAGGCCGTCGAGACCTCCGATCAAGAGGTCGAGCAGTTCCGACGAGAGCGCGGTGGGTCGTGGGGCTTTGCACAGCACGCGCTGGGCCGCGCGACGTCACGCATCTACTTGCAAGAAGAGGTCAAGAAGCACGATATCTGGAAGAACCCGGCATTTTGGGAAAAAGCGTTGCTGCTCGCCATTGGCGAAGAGCTCCATAAGACACCACAGCCGTGTGCATGGGAAGACTTGCCGTCAGGCATCTCGCGCAGCCGCAATTCGTCCAGCAGCTCCGAAAGCCTTTCGACGATGGGCGAGAACGGGCCTTCCAGCAACCTTTACTCGCGAGAGGAGGCTGTGAGTCGCGTCCACAACATTGTGTTTGGCCAGTTAGGGTCGTTCACACTGAGTATGCTCGAGTTCGACGTGCCGTTCATCCAGATCGAGTCGTTCGTGGAAACGATGTGCGACGCCCACGAGCTGACCGAGGACCAGCGCTTCCTGCTGCGCAAGAACCTGCAAGAGATCTTTGCCTCGCTCAAGTAACTACCTAACCAGTGGTGGAGCACGTAGAAAGTGAAGGGTGAATGAAGTTTATAGGATGCAAAATGTCAGTTTTTTACTTGTAAGAGCAGCCTCGCATCCTATCTATCTCGTGGGGATTCAGACTTAGTTGAGACGCTCAACAACCATGGCACCAGCGCCGCCGCCACCGTTACAGATCGACGCAACACCGATGGACGCGTCACGCTCCTGCAGGATGTGGACGAGCGAGCCGACGATACGAGCTCCCGACATGCCGATTGGGTGGCCCATGGCAACGGCACCGCCGTTCACGTTCACACGCGCGTGGTCCAAGTTCATGAGACGCATGTTGGCGAGCGAGACGACCGAGAACGCCTCGTTGATCTCGTGGTAGTCGACGTCGCTGAGCTGCAGACCAGCGTGGTGGAGGGCGAGTGGCACGGCCTTGGAAGGAGCGATGGTGAACTCGACTGGGTCCTGGGCGGCGTCAGCAAAACCACGGATCTTAGCGAGTGGCTTGAGGCCAAGCTCCATCGCCTTGGCACCCGACATGATCACAAGCGCAGCGGCACCGTCGTTCAATGGCGAAGCGTTCGCGGCAGTGACCGTGCCGTCCTTCTTGAAAGCCGCACGCAGGGTCGGGATCTTCTCTGGCTTGGTCTGGAACGGCTCCTCGTCCTTCGTGAACACGAGCGCGTCACCACGACGCTGCTTGATGGTCACAGGCGTGATCTCCTTCTCGAAGAAGCCACGCTTGTTGGCCTCGATCGCACGGCTGTACGACTCGATCGCGTACGCGTCCTGGTCCTCACGCGTGAAGCCGAAGTTGTCGGCACAGGACTCGCCACACATGCCCATGTGCTGGTTGTTGTACGGGTCCCACAGACCGTCGTGGATCGCACCATCGACCAGCTTTCCATCACCAAGGCGGTAGCCCGTACGCGCCTTCGGGAGGTAGTATGGGATGTTGGACATACTCTCGAAGCCACCGGCCAGCATGATGTCCTGGCTACCCGCCATGATGCTCTGCGCGGCCATGGCGATGGCCTTCATGCCCGAGGCACACACCTTGTTGACAGTCGTGCACGGGATGTGGTTTGGGAAGCCCGCCTTGAGAATCGACTGACGCGCAGGCGCCTGGCCAATACCGGCGCTCACGACGTTGCCCAGGTACGCCTCCTGGATCTGGCCAGGCTCGATGCCGGCGCGCTCCACAGCGGCCTTGTTGGCGATGGCGCCGAGCTCCGGGCCAGTGAGCGGCGCGAACGAGCCGTTAAAAGTGGCGATAGGCGTACGCGCGTAGCTGACAATGACGGCATCCTATAGGAAAGGACAGAAAGGCGAAGAGCTACACGTTAGAGACGAGAAGAGCATGGATGGAAAGCTCTCGGCAATGGGTGAAACGTACGCGAGGACCGAAGGCCGTGGAGAACTGGCGCTGGAGCGTCTTAGGCACGGCGTTCTTAAGAGCCGAAGGACGAAGCATTGTGGTGAGGAGGTCGGTTGGTGGCGTGGACGCGAGTTCGACTGTGGCGTGTTCGAGTTGGTGGGCGAAAGTACGAAAGGCTGGATGCCTTCCGGGCAAACCTTCAACAGACAACTGAAGCCGTCTAATCACGGTCTTTCTTGTTGGCTGATTCGTCGACAGTTGCAGTATCAGGGTGGAAACACACCGGAGCCCCTCGTCCCGCCGTGACAGGATCGCGTCAGCATAAAACCTCAACTTCCCAACTTCAAGCATTCTGTTACACAGGTTGCCAGCACCATATCCGTTAATAGAGGTACCATGTCACTCTATCGAAGATGTCAGTAATGCCATTTTGTCGGGCAATGTTGCATCAACAGGAAGCTCAAACGGCAAGAGCTACAACCGCGGCAAACGTCATTCCCCTTCCGGCACTTCCTACACGATCACGATGCTGTTCCTGGAGCAGACGCAGGGATTCGGCGGCGCCCATGGGCCCAGTGTGCTCGGTGACCAGCAGCCGCCGTCGCTGTATGAGCTTCTCATGCAGGAGCGCATGGCGGGCGGCTTCAAGCCGGCGCTCGAGTACCTTGTCCAAAGCGTTTGTGACACCTACCCGAACGTCTCCAACACGCTGCCGATCCGCCACTTTGAAGAGAGCTACGCGCTTCTTCTTGCATGCGTAGAGCGGTACTTTCTCAACCGGTATGACAGCCTGGCGAGTGAGAAGTTCTACGGCATGAAGCGCGTCATGTTCCAGCCAGCACGCGCCGCCGATGCGGCTGACGCTGCGTCCGTCGCGACTGAGGCCTCCACAGCGCCATTGACCGACGGTGCACGTCGCCGCTCGCTACTGTTGGCTGTTCTTGTGCCGTATCTCAAGTCCAAGCTCGATAACCTGCACCGTTCACTCGCCGCGCAATCACAAACGACCGCTCAACGACAAGCGACAACCAGCGGAGACTCGTCAGGAGCTTCTGGATCGACGTCGCAGACGCGATGGCAGGCGTTTATGCGGCGTTTCCGCCAGCTGTCGTTGCTGGCGAAGCTCAAGCGGGCGTTTGTGAAGGGCTACCCGTTCGCGCATCTCGTCTACGAGGCTACGTTCTTCATCTACCAGGTACGATTCGTCCTTGCCATCTTTACACGTCATCTCTATCGACATGAACCTAACCCACGTTGTGCTGCTGGTAGTGGCTGTATCTGTTCGGAGACACGGCATACTTCTCTCCGTTCCTCCGCCGCCTGGGTGTCGTGCTCGTTCGCGTGACTCAGAATGACGAGGTACGCCGTTGTAACCTCGCACTTGGTGTTTAGTATCCGCGTACTCATCACTAACTGTTATGGAATTGTGATCTTGTAGTCGGCTATCATGCAGAAGCAGTCTGACTACCGCACGCAACTTCTGTCGTCGATCAGCGGCGCCACGCTGCTGGAGCGTCTTCGACGAGGCGTGCTGCGTACGTCGTGGGCCGTGTACGACCACTCGTACGTGCTGCTCATGCTGGGCATCGGCTGCTACAAGTTCCTCGAGTGGATGTACTCGGACGAAGGCAGCGCCGCCATCAAGGTCCGCCACACTGGCGCCGACGCACCCACTCCACCACCTCCACTTCCACCGACTTTTGCGGGCAACGCCTCGGTTACGCTGTCGACTCTGGACGCGTCGACGTGTCCACTGTGCCAGAAGCGACGCGTGAACCCTGCGGCGTCGGTGTCGGGCTTTGTGTTTTGTTATCCGTGTCTGTACAAGCATGTGGAGGAGCATGGAGCGTGCCCCGTGACGCAGATGCAGTGTGACGTCGCGAGTATCATCAAGATTTACGACGACGCCACGGCATGAGCAGATACTTGGTCAAGCTGGTAACTCGTAGCTGGATAGGTAGGTGCTTCCTAGCTAGCTAGCCGAAATGCCTGGTCAAATGATTCCACTCCAATCTGAGCCGCCGGGTGTGTGTTGACTGATGTGGTTGCTCAAGCTAAGTTTAGTGAGCCTCCGCTTGATGATAGCCCGCGTGCAAGCCGTGAAGAGAATAGGAAGTCGCCAAAGGAGGAATAGCCTACCAGGTCAACGCGGTGGGGCCTTCGTCTCATGCGGCGGTCGGTGTGGCATTGAGGGTTCGCTTGAAGACAAATGCACCGCGCCGAGAAGGCGAGCAGCAAGATCTGCCGCGAGCGCGAGGTCGAGAAGGCGCAAGAACTCCACCGCCGCAAGATCGACGGCGTCAAGTCGTACCTCACGGTGCTCACGCGGCCGGCTGCCCCATCGGTGCCGCTCACGAAGAGACCGTCGACATTCTTCAGACGAAGCCAGCACCAGCAGCAAGCTGCAGACGCAGCGTCATCGACCCACCACTCGGAGCAGTTCCATTCTGGTTCGGCTTCCTCTACAGCTCTGTCAGGTTACAGTGATCTTGATGATGACGACGGAGAAGAGGGAGGAGATGCCAGTAGCGAGGACGGAGACGGCGGTGTAGACGAGATGGACGCGGTCCAGTCACCGGCAGCGACATTGTCTAATACGAAAGCCATGCCCAAGAACTTCGACAAGCTGGAGGAACTCCGGTCCGTGCTCGTTCCGGTGATGGGGTACACTGGCGGTGGCATCGATGACGGCTCTGGCGATCTAGACTACGAACGGTATCTTGACGAGATCACAAACAACAGCCACGCCGACGACGAGACCCATATTCGTGGGCCCGAGCCAGTGAAACACCACTTGTCAAGTCAGAGTCTCCACGCGAGCGCGTTTCGACTGCGGCGGCTCAAGCAGATCAAAACGGACAACGTCGTGCTCTTTGATCGGATCAAGAACAGTGCGGCCCACTACCGAACGGACCGGTTCAAGAAAGACTGGGACCAGAACGTCGCGTACCTGTCATCGATCTGCGAGTTCCCAGTGATTAATGAGACCATCCACCCTCCGCCACCACGTCGCCACACGCGAAAACGGTCTCCGTTCGCTTCTCGTCCGGCAGAGCCGCTGCCAAGCATCCAGCACATGGTTCCTGCTGCTGTTCACCCGATCAAAGCCGTTCCAACGTCACCACGGAAGCCCAAGCAGCTCAATCTATCACCGGCGTTTCGATCTCTGCGCAAGGGGCTGCCTCAGGCTCCGGGGCTTCCTCCGTTGACGGCGTCTCCACGTGCCGTTCTGAAACTCAAGTCCAAGCAAAGTATGACGGCGATCGCTGGCAGCCGCAGCGGTTTCCAGTTCGACGATACTGCTAACCCAGAAGATTCAGGATCACCACCGTCTCCAGAAGCGAGATCCCCGAGTCCGACTCACACGACTACTGCGGATCCAGTCGTCGACGATCCGTTACGGTACACGCTGCTCAAGATCGGCCGCTTTATCGGCGGCAAATACCTCGTGCTGACTGTGTTTTGCGGTGACGGCGTCACCAATCCTTACGGCTTTGACGTCATCGCGCTGGATCCGGAGAATCACCTCGAGTTCCGTCTGAGTATCACGAAGGAGACAACGCATTTGTTATTGGATACTATCAGCTCGTCATCCATGGCCGAACGCACCGCCGCTGCAGCTGGCACAAACCTCAGCATGGAGCTCATCGCACGCTGTATCTGCGACCACGTCCGCTACGCGTCGCTTGGAAGCTGCGAGATGGTGTTCTTGGTGGCCACTGTCGGCACGCGTGGTGGTCTCAACGGTGACTCTTTCGACGCTACTGGAGATGAGAAAGCACCACACACGAGCCCGGTCTCCGTTGGCGACAACCCCAGCTTGCTACTGGACTCGGCGTACTCCGCACTCGCACTCAGTGTCCACCAGCACTGTTGTATTCCCAGTGAGGATGGTGAAGGCTCTCCTGACAGAGAGGTTCACGTGTTCGCCAGCACGCGACCACAACAATGCTGTGAGGCGAGCATGATATGTGATAGCGCTGTCGGATCGTGCAGCTCCAGCGGCGGAGAGCCTCTTATCGACATCAACGGCACCGAATACATGGGGCTCGTATGCTATGAGCTGCACGACGTCGACAGCAACGGCAGCCTTCAGTCCGCTGTCTCTGGAAAGCTTCAGCTGAGCGTGAGTTCACTGCTACACCAACTGGAGGCAGAACGTGTGGAAGTGGATCACGACCCTGGCGCTCGCTTGAGTCTCGACCGACTCGTCGCGCTGTCGCTTCCATTTCTGCATTACACGCCTGCAAAGCTTGTGTTGGATCTTTCGAAGCACAATAATTGGCTCAGCAGCACCGGCGCTGCGTCACCCTGCCGGCCGTCGACGACAGTGTTGCCTCGAACTCTCAGCACGATACCTTGCGCGTCTTCGCGTTCGAGGCTTCGCACATCTTCAAGCCATTCACCGCCGTATCAGAGTCAAGATGAAGCTGATTCTTCACAGTCTCCTCGGCCACCAACGCAAGAAGATCTCAAGGCAGTTTTACAAACTGGAATGCTGTGGCGTGGGGCCTTCCTGTTGGCGAGAGTGTCTTTGCTGTGTCCCACACGCATCCATGAGGGAAGCGGACAGCGTGTTCGAGACCCACGAGATGAATTGCTGGTATTCAACGTCTTCAATAGCTCCACCGGAAGCTACGCTGAACGCATCGTGGACGGAGACCAGGTCGAGGCATTCTCTCAGAGACTCGGGGCCTGGCAGAGTGAGTCGTCTGGCACACTGTCGCCTCTGATCGTGTTCGCGAAGCATCTCCTGCTGCGTATGCGGCTAGAAGTGGACTTACGAGGCCATGAGATCATCCAGTTTCCGACACTAGAGCCTCGATATCACAGCGCCAGTGGCCGAGGCTCAAGCAGCCCACGCCAGCGGCAGTCGCCTTCCAAGCTGCCTATGAAGATGATTCAGGATGACGATCCGTTCCCACCGGCGGAAGACACCGATGAAGATGCAGGAGAATCCTCAGGAAACGAAGAAGAGGATTTTGACTCTCAAGAGCAAGCTGAAGCGGCGACTGCCATACAGGCACTCGGGCGTGGGTTCCTATCGAGACTTCATCAGCATCGCGTTCTGCGGACCGAGCCGCCCGTAGAGACGCTACAAAGCGAGCATCACTACTCAAGAGACGAGGTTTTCTACAGCTCACTGTCACCCGAGCAACACGAATTCGTGAAGCATCGAGCAGCCAAACGCATTCTGGTCGCGTGCAGGAGTTTCATCGAGCGCACGCGTCGGAGGAAACGTGCTTTGGTTGATATTGGCGGCTTTGCTGTCAAGACGCCTCGGTCGTTGACGCCCACTGTGCCTTCAAAGCCTCGAGGAGGCAGCTCGACCATCCCTCACCACTCCAGAGTCTCACAGCCATCGCTGGCTTCCTCGGATGTGGCGGCCTCAGACTCCAATTCAGATTCTATGACGGAGAAGGATGCAACAGCAGACCAAACGCAGGGGGATGAGGATGAAGACAGTGAGGAAGACGACGATGCAACGGATGAGCCAGCGCGACACGTCGATATGCTCGGTGCACTGGAAGAGGAAGACGCAGAGGACGCCAAATTCGCGTCAGTCACAGCACTGGACCCTATTCAAGCACCGGCTCTGGATCGTAGCGATACGAACCACCGAGTCGGAAAGAAAATCATGGGCCAGTTCACACTGGTGCGATATGCATCCGACACTCCAGACTCCCAACAACGTCAGATGTTGGAGTGTCGAATCATCGGCACTTTGGGGGAGTTCCTCTCGATTGATAGTGAGTCGTAAGCAACATGGAAAACATACTACTGGGCTCCGCATTCACTATATATCCATTACTCTGTATGAGCTGCTGGTTCAACGAGCTCAGGCGAAGCACGCCGTGTCGGACGATGGGTTGGCCAGACCAGGGGAGGCAGTGAACGTGGTGTCCAGCACCTCCTTCGTGCTCTGCAGCAGTGCCTACACAGGGGAAATATGTGAGTCTCTTCACTCGGCAAGGTCGAGATAGTGGATACTACAGCACCTCCTTGTCCGTGACGTGGGCCTTGACGTAGTCACGCCAGATTCCCGCCGACTAACGCACGACAGAAATGATAGTGAGTGTTAGCTGACAACCTGCAGGGACTGCGTAGGAGACCTCACCTTCTTCGTCAACTGCCCCTGAGCACAGGCAAACTGGTCGATCGTGGCGTTGAGAGTCGTCGTCGTCTGTTGTCTGAGGAATAGGAGGAGAACCATCACTGTCAGTCTTTTTTTTTTTGGAATTCCCTCTTGTCAGTGAAATTCTACTCACCGAAAACGCTCGAGCTCTTCCGCCAGCAGCGCTTTGGTGATGAGGTCAGAGATCTGCCTGACGCGTTGCTGGGTTTTCTCAACTTGCGACTGGTTGGTCGAGTCGCTGTTGGAACGGATACGCGCTGCGAGGCTTGAGGCCGCGCTGGCAACTGACGCGGCGGACGACGAGCCACTCTGGGACTGTAGCTGCATCATCGCGGCTTCTCGCTGGGTCAGCAGATCCTTCATATCCTTGACTTGACTGCACAGAAAACGGAGATTCTCGTGGAGAATGAGCTCGTAAATGGACGGATCGTGACGCGCGGTGTTCGTCCAGTGGCTCACAACCGTGGCTACTCAACCACCACATTCGCAGTGTGACTATCCGACTTGGAATTCCCAAGCAAACTCATAAGCAAACGTACTTGTCTTGCCGAGAGCCAGGAGAAGCTCGCTGTTTGGCTCCGAGCACGACGTCTCTGCTACCGACCACCCATTGAAGAGGAAGAACATGGCGCTCACGTCCTTCGACATGGCTGCGCTCTTGTCGGCGAGACGCTGAGTCACAAAAAATGCGCATGAGGATTCTCGTCAACCAAGAGATCTTGTAAGACACAGCTCATCTACCTTTGCGCATGCTGTGAGCTCGATCACGATCTTCTCTTGCTGCTCGACTTGGCGCTTGAACAGCGTGAGATCACTGCAAGAGCAAGCATTGGTGTTAGTAGCTTCTACACATACACACACACACACACACACACACACACTTGTGGAGGGACCTACAGCTCTGCATTCACAGGGATCTCCTGCGTCGCGATGCGCTTGATCCATCGCTTGTGGCCTGAGCCGCCGTTCTCGAGCGAAGCCATGTCCTACAAATCATTCACCCTAACTGAGCTCGAGCCACCAAGTGCACTGTCGATGGTAAGTACGTACTTTCTTGGCAGCTTCCCACTCTCTTTCATCCGTCTTCGTGAAGAAATTCGTGACTGCGATATCCCCACGTAAGTACGGCGACGCCATGACGTGCTGCAGGAACAGACTGAGCCCGCGGATGCGGCTCTGGATCAAAGCGTCGCTCTGCAGCAGCGTCTTCTCAGGCAGCGACGGGATCAGCATACCGATGTAACGCGCCTTCAGCACCGAGTGGAGCCACTCAAAGTCACTATCCGTACACGCTTATCCATCAGCCTTGTCTGCATGAATGCGATTGATGATTGCACACCACGGTCTCACCTAAAGCGGCGCCGCACGTGGATGCCATTGCGCTCCTCCGTGACGAGGAACGTCGTGTGCTTCTTCAGGTACGCGCCGCGCGTCTCCGGCTCGCCGACCTTGAGGATCACGGACTCGCGAACGCGCTCATCGCACCAGCGCTACAGTAGAAGGTGCACAGTGAGACAAATCGAGAAGGTTACGACACAGAGGTCCAACGACCAGTACGGACCTTGTGGTCGTCGGCGTCGAATGGAAGCGCGGCGTCCTGGCAAATCTTGACCGCGCGGATAGCGGACGCAATCGCTGACGTCTCGAGGTCGTCTCTCGTGGACGCAGCGCCGAAGAACTGCATCGTGGGTGATCGCGCTCTTCGAAATTATGGAATGTGAGCTCTTGTGGTTTGGCTGCTATTTAGTGACATTTCCTACTTTGTGCTGGTTGAAGGCATGTCACTCAATCAAGGGATCGCCTTGCATCAAAGGTCGCGATCGCATCTGCGACGTGTGAGGATCCAGCGAAGGTCGACAAGAAAGTGCGGAGGAAGTCACGACGACCACAGAGATAAAGCTGTGCACCGTGATGGATGTCTTGGAGAGAATGCAATAGAACAGCGAGGTCGCAAGGCTTATGATCGGCACCGTTTTGAATGGACACAACCGGGTCGTCCAACTCAGCTGAACGTCGTGAAGGCCTCAGTATCGCTGACGATGCCTGGTTGGTCTGACTATTGGATGAAGAAGGAGGCCACGTTAGCGGCTACCATGCGTAATAAACGTACGAAGTACGAAGAGAACACTGCTAATCTGAATCATGTTGTAGCCGCAACAACTTGTTGATCGAGGGGTCTTCCTGGTGCCTGTCGAAGTGTCAATATATGGTAGCTCCAACCATGACGAGGTAGGATGTTTCCAAAGTGCTACCGTAGTCAAACAGTCTCCTCGTCGACTACATCAGAGTGTCTTCCCAATCTAGAAGTTGTTGATGCACCGATGTTTATGACGGTAATGTTGATCTGTCTATTGTTGTATGGTAGGATTTTCTCCTCTCATAGCCGATAAATGATGACCCTTACCTGTCTATTGGACTACTTGAAGTTTGGATGTTGATGGTCATCCTGACGCACTTGCTGACGCGATCACCAAGAAAGGCAACCTGCGATTCGTCTTCGTCTCAAACACGCCACAGTCGAATTTGCGTCCACGCCACCAAACCGACCTCCTCACCACAATGCTCCGTCCTTCGGCTCTCAAGAACGCCGTGCCTAAGACGCTCCAGCGCCAGTTCTCCACGGCCTTCGGTCCTCGCGTACGTTTCACCCATTGAAGCTCTTTCTAGCCATGCTCTTCTCGTCTTCTAACTCGTAGCTCTTCGCCTTTGCTGTCCTTTCCTATAGGATGCCGTCATTGTCAGCTACGCGCGTACGCCAATCGCGACCTTCAACGGCTCGTTCGCGCCACTCACCGGCCCGGAGCTCGGCGCCATCGCCAACAAGGCCGCTGTGGAGCGCGCCGGCATCGAGCCTGGCCAGATCCAGGAGGCTTACCTGGGCAACGTCGTGAGCGCCGGTATTGGCCAGGCGCCTGCGCGTCAGTCGATTCTCAAGGCGGGCTTCCCTAACCACATCCCGTGCACGACGGTCAACAAGGTGTGTGCCTCGGGCATGAAGGCCGTCGCCATGGCGGCGCAGAGCATCATGGCGGGCAGCCAGGACATCATGCTGGCCGGTGGCTTCGAGAGCATGTCCAACATCCCATACTACCTGCCGAAGGCGCGTACGGGCTACCGCCTTGGTGATGGAAAGCTCGTGGATGGAGCGATCATTGACGGCTTGTGGGACCCGTACAACGACCAGCACATGGGTATGTGTGGCGAGGCCTGCGCCGAAAAGTTCGGCTTCACGCGTGAAGACCAGGATACGTACGCGATCGAATCTTACAACCGCGCGATCGAGGCCAACAAGCGTGGATTCTTCGAGAAGGAGATCACGCCTGTGGCCGTCCCGCAGCGTCGTGGTGATCCACTCGTGTTCACCAAGGACGAAGAGCCATCCCAGCTCAACGCCGAGAAGCTCCGCGGTTTGCGAGCAGCATTTAAGAAGGACGGCACAATCACAGCGGCCAACTCTCCAGCACTCAATGATGGAGCCGCTGCGCTTGTGATCATGTCGGGTGCCAAGGCGCTCGAGCTTGGCCTCAAGCCCCTCGCCAAGATCCGTGGTTTTGCTGACGCCGCCTTGGACCCAGTCGACTTCACCATTGCACCGTCCAAGGCCGTGCCGATTGCCCTGCACCACGCTGGTCTGCAGCTCAGCGACGTCGACTACCACGAGATCAACGAGGCGTTCTCGGTCGTCTCGCTCGCCAACATGCGTCTCATGAACTTGGACCACGCGCGTGTGAACGTGAACGGCGGTGCCGTGGCCATCGGCCACCCAATCGGCATGTCGGGTGCTCGTATCCTTGGCTCACTAGTCCACGTCCTGCAGGACCGTGACGCGTCGATTGGCGTCGCGTCGATCTGCAATGGAGGCGGTGGGGCTAGTGCCATGGTCATCGAGCGTCTCAACTAGATACAGCTAGCTCATTACGGGGATTTTGCGAATACCGTAGATTTCGATACGGTAATATACTCCATCGTCGTAATATACCGCGCGAATATTCGCTTGATTCGAAAGCTGACGGGAATGAACGTAGATTACGGAGAATATTTCCGACGCTACGGATCCTTCCGTGCCAGCAGCCGCGTCATAAACTGTGGGTGCCGCATTCTAGCCAAAGAGACAGCGAAAATGGCCGAACCGACCAGCAAGTCTGCGCAAGTGGATGCGCCGACGCGCTCTTCACGTGTCAAAGAGCCCGTGCGAGCGATCGACAAGCCTCAGGAGAAGAAGCCTGACGCCGTGGCTACCCCCTCGCGGAGAAGCGCGTCGAAACGAAGCCGCGACGATGACGATAGTGACGCCACCGCGGATGAGTTGGAAGAAGGAGACGACAACGAGGAGAACGAGGAGCACGAGAAAGAGGAGGAGGAGCCGTGGCGCAGGGAGAGCAGACGCGACTCACAGGCGACGAATGTGCGCCGCCCTGTGGCGTTCCAGCCCAGCCACGCGCTCAAGTTCGGCCTGGAAGTCGTGGCGCGCGAGACCGTGACGGGCGCCGTGACGGCGGCGTTGTGTCTGTTCTGCAAGCACTTTGGCCGCGAGCCCAAGGCCGGAGCCAAGCGCCGCGCGACGACCAACTTCAAGTACTTCAAGGGCGTGTTCCGTACGGACCAGTACCTGCAGCACTTGCGGCTGCAGCATCCGCTCAAGTGGCAAGAGTACGACGCCGCGTCAGTCCAGCAGAAGCAGGTTTTCTTCCCTCGCCACGTGATGCCAATCGATACGACAGTCGATGTTGAAGCGGACAGTGCGAGTAGCCGCGGCAAGACGCTCAAGGTCAAGAAGCAGAAGACCGTGGGGCGTGGAGAAGACGAGGAAGGAGATGACGTCAAGCGTGGGTCGCCCAACGGTGACGAACCAAGCGGCCGAGAGTACAAGCTGCCGTCGTCGCTAGAGCTGGCACTTCCGTCGGCGATCGTGGATCTGATTCGTGGAGGAGCTCCATTCGAACTGCGCGCGTTATCGACTCGTGGAGGGTCTGCGGTGTCGTCGTCTGATGGTGCTGACCGCGTCTACCGAGTCACCATTGCTGATCGCTTGGCGTTTGACGTCGCCGTCGACCTGTGTGCCAGTGGGCTTTCTAGTGGCCAGATCACTCGCTCCATGCACGCGATGGCTAAGTACGTGCCTCACAGTGGCGGCCTGGTGTCCGTGTGGGATGATCTCGTGGAAAACTACACGGAGGTGGCGACGCTCGGCAGCCTGGCGATGATGTCCACGTTGATGGCCCAAAGCTGGGCGTTTTCCATCGGCATCCAACGCTACGGCGACTCCAAAGACCTCGTCAGCGTGCGTGTTCGCGTCGCTTCGAAGCAGCTTTTCGACTTCCACCTGTGCCACCTGCCAGCAGCAATCCTGAAGGAGAGCCTCCCGCGTGTGCTTGACATCGTTCACCCGCAGTGGCGCAAGTCGCTCATCGGTGTCAGTCTAGACGGCGACGTCTTTGCGTCAGCGAGCGTCACGCCTGTGATCCAAGCTCTTCAGGTTCGCGCTACGATGGGCGAGAGTGTTCGCTTGGTCTGGAATGGCCGCAGTCTAGTGACTCGTGCGTTCGGTGGTCTCTTCACGCAGCTCATGGATGGCGCCTTTTCGACCATTTTCCACGACCTGAAGACCTACGTGAAGTCGCAGACGGCCTTGATCCAAGAGATCGGCCACGAGTACCAAGCTGAGACGGTTCCAAGCGGTGCCCGAGATGAAAACTCTTTGGAGAATATTGTGCTGACTGCGCGTTGGCTCTCCGAGAAGCGTGTGCGGATCCGCAAGTATCTGGATGAAGATGATCAGCACCGCGATCAGCACCCGACGACAACGTGGTGGCTCTGCTTGGCAGTCTTTGACTCGATCGCTGGATCCGTGTTCCGGTTGAGCGAGGACTTGCGACCAACTCCTTCTGGAGTGAGAACGACGACGAACCAGATCTCGTCCGTGGCAGACCACGCACGCTATATCTCAACGGCGTTCAAAGTCGAACCGACTCCGGACGTGACCACGGCGAGTGTGATCCAGTACAAGTCCAATGACGGCGCCCTTGCGACCACGAAGACGAGCATGCTCGAGTATGTCGTTGATCTCGGCTCGTTCGTCAACAGCCTGCTCACCAGCCTCCGCGATGATGAGCTCGAAGACGTCGTCAAGTCGCTTGGTGGCGCGATCACAACGTACGTGGAGATACTGACAACTGGCCTCGAGCACGCGAGCAAGCTGCCCACCCAAGAAGCTGCAGAGGCCTCGTTGCAAGTGGACGAACTGTCGGTGTTTCCGCACGAGTTAGCAAAGCTTGGTGGAAAGGAGTTTGACGTAATACTCGGTCAGTATCGCGAGCTGCTTCTTCAACGCTACTCGGATGAAGAGCTCGACCTCATTGAACAGGAACACCAAGCGCTCAAGCGTGCTACCCGCGAAAAGGAGTTTCCGACGTGGGCCGTTGACTCGACTCGTGACAGCCTTTCTCAGTTTGATACCACGTGGGCTCGAACGCTCGGCCGCTTCCGCATGTTGCACGCGTTTGTCGCTGGTCTTGCGACCATTTTCCCACGAGAAACCGTTGCTTCGCATGGCTCAGCCATTGAAGTGAAGGCCGATAGATCGAGTGACCCAGTTTTGGATCTGCACGTTGAGGCGCCACTCCACGCCGCTCAGTTCCATGAGCTCCAGCAATCTCAGCCAAGCGAGCCACTTAACACCGATCGCAATGCAGGATCCTTCGTCCGCCAGGCTGCACCCACCACGACTACGACGATTATCATTTGAGCTCCCAGGTACCAAATCGATGCGTCGATGTTAGGCTTCCCACTTAAGAGAAACCATTGAAAATATTGTTCAAAGACCCACGATTCGGACATTTACGACACCATTTATCGGCGTTTGACTGTGTGGTTTTACTGAATGAGCTTCATTTCGTTGAAGACTCCTTCGTAGAGGGCGTTGATCTTGTCGTAAGTGAGACTCTTGAAGTCGCTGGAGATCGAGTCGGCCTCGTCAAAGAACGCGTCCACTTTCTTCTGGAGCTCCTCCTTCTTCGCCGTCTTGATATCGGTCTTCATCTCCATGTCCAGCGCATTCAGCGCACTGGCGATCTCCTCATCGTCGACTTCGCCGTTGGCCTCACTAGCGCCGTAGTAGATCACGTCCCACGATGCTGCACGGTTGTTTTCAGTGAGGACGAAGAAGTCGATCTCCGTCTCATCGAGCAGCTTATCAGTTAGAGCCGACGACGGGACGTAGGAATCGAACTTAGAGAGGAAGTCATCCAGACGCTCGCCGTGCGAGTCCCACGTGAGCTCGCCGGACTCGACGTCCTCCTCCGTGGCCACCACGAAGTCGTGGTAGATGGTTTCCACCTGCTTGAAGGCCGGTGAGACCAACTCGACGGCTCGCTTGAGCACTTCCACTTCATGCGACACCGTGACGGTGAGAATATCGTACTCGACGTCGAAGCCCGTGAGGTCACTGCCCTGAGCGACGCTCACAGTGGCGGCGGCAGCGAGCAGAAGGAAGCGTGCGAGCATTGTGGGGAGCTGGTGAGTTGTGCGGTGCGAATTTCAGAATGATCGACATGGCGGCTGCGAGCAGCGAGCAGAGCCTTCCGTGGCGTGGGCTCTTGGGCCTGATTCTCGTCGAGAGACCAAGTGGATTCTTTAGTCACGCGTGATATCCAAAGGGTTCAACGCGGCTGACGTGAGCAGTGCTGCCAACGTTAGGTTAGTTAAGAAGTCAAAATCTAACGTTAATGTTCGTTACTAACGTCACCAACTGCATCAAAAAGCCAGACAATTTGTCTTGGAAAATGTATGGCAAGCGCTGCTAAGGTTTTATGGTATAAACCTACTTTGTAAATTACGCAAAAATTCCGAATCTGGCTTCATAGCCCGTTTTTGCACACGAGTTCGATATTCTGAGTCAAGCCTGTTCGACCGTCGAACTTCGACGGATCATCGACGATGATCAAACCTTGATCGGGTAGATTGTTGCTCTGTCACCATGACAGTGCCATGATCACTCTGCTTTTCACGATGGACCCCAACAGAGACTTGCGTGCAGAGATTGCGAGGAACGAGAAGAATCTCGCCCAAATCAACGCCACACTTCTGGAGGTGCAGCAAATTGCAGCACGAATGCAGGGGGTTGTTCCAACTCAAGATGCAATCGATAGGCAGGCAATGCTCCTGCAGAACGCTCGTGCGGGTCTGCTCAAGTTCGGATTCGCAGAAGAGGAGCTGGGGGAATCTCTGGCCAGCAAGAACAACAAGCGCCCGATGCACGCGTCCAGTACTGTACCGGAACGACTCGTGTCAACACGCGCATCGCTGACGCGGGGGGCGCAACCATCAAGACCGCCGGCCAGAAAGCGCGCAAAGTTCACTGTGTACGATGACTCGAACAACACTGAAGATCCAGCGAATACGAAACCCTCACCGTCGCCGCCGTAGTCTTGTCACCGTGGCCCACGAAACAGGCTCAAAGTCGTCATGTAATTAAGGAATTGCGAATACACATCCTTTGCGGCGGTTTGAATGGTCCCAAGTCTTAGTCGTGACTCCCTGATGGTCAATCCTGTTAAGAATTTTTCTTACTCGCCCATTCTCATGTCGGGAGATCAGCTAACAATCTCCATGCATCTATAGTCGGCACAAGTGGTGCACGAGCCTCGCATTGACACTTGTGATGAAGCGGGCCCCGCCTCAACCAGAGCCGGCCTTGCACAGGCTGGTGGCAGCTAGTGATGACATCGATCCCCCCGTAGATCTGGTAGAATGGCTGGTAGCCTAGTACTAGAATAACGAGAGACTCGAACCAGGTCACCCGGTACCTGGTACCTGGACCTGGTCCTGATACCTGGACCTGGTACATGAACCTGGTGCCAGGGGTCTGTACCAGCCCAACAGGAGGTTGTACCAGTCGTTTGGTACACAGTACCACCTCAGCGAATGAGCGGCTAGGAGATAAAGTTACTGAAGTAGGTGAAGTGGGCAGTAGTCAGTCACAAAAGTAGGTAGGTCACTAAAGGGACTGGCACCAGCCGGCCCCCAACAAACAGAGAATCCTTTTTGCTTCCAAGTGCGCAAGTCTTCCAGCCTCTTCCCTTCGGACACAGAGTCCCTCAGTGTTCTACCGCCTGGTCAGGTACGCCTACGTGTGTTAGACTACTGTTGTGGACTTTGCCTATCTGGTGTGCAGTGTGCTAGCTAGTTGTGTGTGTGGAGTGAAAGCTAAAGGGTC
>JAADXB010000042.1:0-33181 GCA_023337495.1 Pythium diclinum | reverse complement strand
TCACTACAGGAGGCACGACTGCGGGATCGACTGGCAGGTCGGCGTCGTGAAAAGATGACAGAGCTCCAGAGCGATGATCCTTCAGTGCAGACGAAGGCGTTGGCTGAGTTGGATCGAGCGGATGCAGCAGAGGTGGCAAATCTGGCGAGTGCGTCGGATGGTCAAGCAGCAGCTTCGATGAAGGAGCTGTGGGCAACCCAGCGTGTTGTAGAGGCACCATTGTGGCAACGAGCGATGGATGCGGTGGCTGTTGCGAAGGCCACGGAGGCTGCGCAACGTGGTGCTACAGTTTTGGCGACGGGTGTAGCCGTGGGCAGTGCTAGTCCAGCAACTGGGGCGGCTACGCAACGACTCGTGGACGACGAAGTGGATCGTGAGGTTGCTCGTGTGCGTGACGTGCATGCCGCGGCTTTAGCTGATCGGCTTCGTTTACTGGACAATGAGGCGGCTCAGCGGCGTGCTAAGCTTCAGGCGCGATTGAAGGCGAAAGCAGCGGCTAATGGACGGCAACCGACAAAGGCGGACGAAGAAGAGCTGGCTCGCGCGTCCGAAGCCATCGACGCCGATCTCGCGAGCCAGAAGCAGGCTGTAGTATCCGAAGCTGCTGGTGTGGAGAAGAAGGCTGTGCAGCTTCTGGTGGAGAAGGCACGCGATCTGACGGCTGACGTGGAGAAGCAGGTGCGTGACTGTCAGGCGGCCCACGCTTCGGATCTTTCGCGTCTGCAAGAGCAACTCTCCGTGCAACAAGCTCGCGCTCGAGCAGCTCTGAAGGCTCGTCTCGACCAGAAGCAGAAGAATGGTGGTCAAAATGATGCTGAACGAGTGGAAGCTGAGCGAGAGCTCGATCAACAATTAGTATCAGATCAGCAACAGCAAGTCGAGGTATTGCGAGACCGGCAAGAGACGGAAATACGAACGCTGGCGAGTCGTTTGGCGCAGATGCTGCGCTCACAATCTGCTGAGGCGAAGGAGACGGAGGCTAATGCCGAAGCCGAGTTACAGCGCGTCCGTGATGAGCATGCACAGGCACGGTCAGCGTTGGAGGAGTCTCTGGCGGCGGATCGTTTGCTGCAGGAGGCACGACTGCGTGATCGTATGGCGACGCGACGTCGCGAGAAAATGTCGGATCTCAAGAACGCTGATCCATCAGTGCAGGCTGAGGCGATGGCTGAGTTGGATCGAGCAGATGCGGTAGAGGAGGCAGAATTGGCGAGTGTGTTGGAGAGCGAGGCCGCGGCTTCTGTGAAGAAGTTGTGGGAAGACCAGCGTGATGTGGAGATGCCTGCATGGCAGCGAGCGATGGATGCGGTAGCTATCGCAAAGGCTACTGAGACTGCTGCTCGTAGTAGCGACGGTGCTATCGACAATGCGTTGTCTGCGATCCGAATCGCGTACGAGAAGGCGTTTGCAGGGCGCAACGCAGACGAGTCTGCTGAAGCTGAGAGAAGGAGAAAGTTGTTGCTGGATCGGCTTGCGAAGCGGAGGAAAGCCAATCAGAGCACGGCAGGAGAGACTACCAAGCAAATCGCGGGCGAAATGAAGAAGAACAACCGAGAGATCAGCGATGTTACGATGGCTGCTTCTCTTGACGGAGAAATCGCCAAGGTCCAGGAGCTGTTCAACAGAAGCCGCGCTGATCGAGAACGAGAGCTTGAGCTTGAGGCAGCGGCGCGAAAGCAGCTTCTGAAAGATCGCATTGCGGCGTCACGTAGTCGGATTTCATCGAAAACGGGCGATCAGAGCCAGATTGCAGCCGAATTGACCAAGCTGCAAGAGGAAGAGCACCAAGGCGTAGCGAAGATCGATAGCGAGTTGACCGAGCGGAAGGCCGAGCTCTCTCGAGCAATCGCAGACGAGCAGAACGACGTCCTCGAGCGCGTGGAAGCGACGACCATCGAGTCAGCAGACGAGGTGGAGCGATTGTTGGCTCAGTGTAGAGCTGAGCACGAGAAGGAAGCACGCGCATTACGAGAACGTCTTGCCATGGAGCGTAAGAAGGAAGAAGAGATGCTGAAGGAACGTCTGGCGAGACGCCGCAACGAGCGCCTCGCAGCCGCTACGAGTAGTGACGCCAGGAAGTCGATTGAAGCGGAAGCTACAGAAGACGAGCGAGTGGAACGAACACGACTTGAGCAACGACTGACCGAAGAGGAAGGCGAACAGGAACGGAAACTTCACGCCAGATTCACAGATGAAGCGAAAGCGGTGTTTATTGAGGCGACAAGCAAGCTACGAAAGAACACAGCGGTTCACAAGGAAGGCGTTGATGAAGCGGAGGCTGAGCTACGAAGGCTGCGAGACGAACATGCCCGCGCTATGACAGTCTTGCAAGAGTCATTGCGAGCAGACCGCGCGGCAAAGGCGGATGCACTCAAAGAGCGATTGGATGCTCGCCGTCGAGCTGCGCTGACCGGAGCCAGTGATGCGGACAAGAATCGAGTCGTGGAGGCGTTGGATCGCGAGGAGAAAGAGGAGCGTGCGAAGCTAGACGAGCAGTTGACACGCGAAGCGACTGACGCGACCGACAAGCGGATGCACGAGCACCAACAGATCGAAGACAAGGCGTTTGCTAAATGCCTCGAGGCGTCTGGTAATCTGAACGCCGCACAGGCATCGCATGATGCAATGCGTACTATGGCAGAAGCGGAACTGGATCGTTTACGAAGGGAACTCGAAGACGGGAAGCAGCAAGCAATCGATCAGGAAGCCCTGGAGGCAGCACAGCGCAAGAAGCGCCTGCAAGATCGTCTGGAGAGGCGACGTCAGCGTGACGCTCCAGGCACTCTAAGCGAAGGCTCCAGTCAAGATGCGGCTCAATCTGGTGTCGTGACTGCTACACCAATGGCACCGACAACAGCAAAGGCGATTGCTGAAGCGATCGACGACTCTATCGAGGCGGAACTGAAGCGTATTCGCGACCAGCACGCAGCCGACGCGCTCAAACGCAACGCTGAGCTACTGCAAGACGCGGAGTACCGTAAGGCGCTGCTACGCGATCGAATGGCGAGGAAGCGAGCGGCGATTCAAGCGTTATACAGCCAGTCGACTGTGACGATGGAACAAGTAGAAGCAGAGGAAGCCGCAGCACTGCAAGCTATCGATGCCTCCATTCAGCAACAGCGAGTCGATGCTGAAGATCGAGTAGCCGAGCAAGCTCAGCGAGTGGCAGCGCAGGCGGAGGAGGCTGCTGTGGAGCTGACGGATGATATTGAAAAGCTCCTGTCTGCGTGCCGATCCAAGTACGATGAGGAGGCAGCGGCGCTGCGAGAACGGCTCGCACTCGAGCGACAGCGTCGTGAACAAACGCTGCAAGATCGGCTCGCGAAGAAGCGCGCCCAGCGACTCGCGGCGGTGGAAACCGCTCGCTATGACGCTGGTATCACGATCACGGAGGAGGACGAGCGTGCGATGGAAGCCGAACTGTCTGCTGCCGAAGAGCGCGAGCGAAAAGCTGCAGAGCAAGAGACTGCGATGCAGGAAGAGACGAGTGTGAGCGAACTGCAGCAGAGACACCGAAGCGAATTGGACGACATCGCGCGTCAGGTGGAGGAAGATGCGGCACGACGACGTGGGGAAGCACTGGCGGAGCGAGAGCGAGCTGAGCTTGAGCTTAAGCGACTGCAAGACGAACACGAACGAGAGCGCCGCGCACTGGAGTCGTCGCTGGATGCGGAGCGCAAGAGACAACAGCAGCGTCTCCAGGACAAGTTGTCGAAGCGACGCGCTGCGAGAGTCGATGGGAGAGACGCACCACTGACTGCTGAAGAGCTGGCGAAGCTGGACGCGGAAGACGAGTTGGAAGTTTTACAGTTGGAGAAAGAGCTCGACTCGCGTGGGGAGCGTGCGCTTCGTGACGAGCGAGACCGACAGCATCAATTAGAGGCGTCGGTGGCTGGTAAAGTGGACGAAGCTGCGGCAAAGGCTACCGCCAGTGAGGCTGCTCGACTGGCGATGGATGCTGCGCGTGAGGCCGAGCTGAGACGCGTGGCTGCAGAGCTTGACGGTGCTCTGGCTACAGTTCACCAGGACGAAGCGAGTGACGCCGCCGCGACAAAAGCACGATTGGAGCAGCGTTTGCGTGCGAAGCAGCAGCAGAAGAAGTCCACAGCACCAAGGAATCCACTCACAACAGAGCCCAACAAGAAAACTGAAGAGATCATTGTTCCAGACACGAGAGAGGTGGTCGTTGAAGCCATGGAGAATGCTGTGGATGATGAAGTGGAACGGATTAAGCGACAATACGCCGAGAGTCTCCAGCGTCGGGTGGACCAAATCCAGTCGGAAGGCGTGGCACGCAAGGCTCTGCTGCGTGAGCGGATGGAGCAGAAGCGCAAAGCTTTGGCTTTGAGAAGCGGAGGCGAGGCTGCAAACACGAGTGAAGCGCACGAGTTGAAACAGGAAGAGGCAGAAGCTGAAGCGGTGATTGATGCTGATATGTCCGCGAAGACGCGAGCTGCTCAGGACGAAGTACGACAGCAAGAAGAGGCGACTAGACAGTCACTACATGCTGCTGCCAGTGCTACTGGAGAGGAGCTCGAGCGACTGCTAGCAGATTGCCAGAAGGCACACGAGGATGAGTCAGAGGCACTACGTCGTGCGCTGGCTCAGGAACGCATTCGGCAGGAGCAGGCTCTGCGGGATCGTCTGTCGAAACGACGACTAAAGAAGCTGTCCGACGCAACAGCTCAGGGTGGAGACAAGGACAGCATTGTGGCTTTGGAGAAGGAGCTCAACGCAGACGAGGAGCGTGAACTGGCGACGTTGAATCAATCACTGGCGGATGAAGAGGCAGGACGGCTGAAGGAATCCGAGCTGGCGCTTCAAAGGCAAACAGCAGCTCTCATGGAGAAAGCAGAGCACGAAGCAAGAGATCGCCAGCTACGAGCCAAGGCCGAGCAAGCAGCAGCCGAGTTGGAGCTACGAAGGATTCAAGAGGAACACGCGAGAGAGCGAGAGCTGCTGCAGTCATCGCTGGATGCAGAGCGTAGGCTGCAAGAGCAGAAGCTGCAGGACAAACTGAACGCGAGGCGAGCTCAGCGTGAGCAGCAGAAGAAGCAAGCGGGTGTACAGGCAGAGCAGATCGCAGCCGTATTGGAAGCTGAAGACGCCCAGGAGCGGCTGAAACTGGAGGCAGAGCTACAGCAACAAGCGTTGCAAGCCATGGAAGCAGAGCGCAAGCGGCAGGAAGAGCAGGAGCAGCTCCTGGCGTTGCAGATCGCTCAGGCAGGCGCTGTCGCTGCGGCTGCCGAGGCGGGGAAGAAGGCGATGGAGGCAGCTCGACAGGCTGAAATAGATCGCATCGCAGCCGATTTTGAAGCCACGCGACGCCGTGCGCTTGAAGAAGACTCAGCCGAAGCACAGGCGCGTCGAGCGAAGCTTGATGAGCGTCTAGCCGAGAAGAAGCGCCGAAGTAAAGCCGCAACGAAGAAGCCGTCGCTCGCAGCCACTGCAAGACGCGTCTCGTCAGTGTCTCGCAACCTCCGCGCGATCGCCGAGTCCCAAGCAGAGAAGGAGATCGCGCGACTGCAGGGTGAACACGCGGCCGCCTGCGAGGACCGCTTCACGGCTTTAGAGCAAGACGCCGCGTTGAGGAAGGCTCGGCTTGCAGAGCGAATCGCAAAGAAGAGGAAAGAGCTGCCTGTGTCGGAAGACGCGACCAGCGCCGTCGCTGAGAGTGCAATTTTGGAGGAGCAGCTTCAGAAGGAGTTGGAGGACGAGTCGAACGCCATCGACGCGAGTCTCGCGGAGGAGAAGCAGCGCATCGCTGAGGAAGTCGCACGAGCTCAGCAGGATATGAGTGTCGCCGTCCAGGAAGCCGCTCAGCGGAACGCGCGCGAAATGGAGCAGCTTCTGCTCAACTGTAAGCAGGCGCACGATGAAGAATCGGTGAAACTCCAGCGAGCTCTTGAGGCAGAGAGACAGCGTCAAGAGCAGGCTCTTCAGGAGCGGATCGCGAAGCGTAAAGGGCAACGGAAGAAGGCTGCAGAGGCAGCTCCGACAGCAGTAACTTCCACTGAAGAGGCAGCTGCGCCACAATCAAGTGCAGTCGAGGAGAGACCGTCGTCAGCTGAAGCCGATGAAGAAAAGGAGAAGCGAGAGCTGGAGGCCAAGCTGGCTGCAAAGGAAGCGCAGGTGTGGGAGGAGATGCGACGGAAGCAAGAAGAAGAGCTGCTGGCACTGACCAAGCAGGCTGAGTCGGCGGCACTGAAGAAGCAGGAGGAGGCTAAGCTGGTGCAGGAGAGTGCCCAAGTGGAGCTTGATCGTCTGAAGAAAGAGCACGAAGAGGAGATGGCGTCGCTCACGGCGTCGCTCGAGGCGGAGCAGAAGCGGCAGCAGCAGCAGCTCCAGCAACGCATTGCTGCACGTCGCAACAAGCAGCAGAAGCAGCAGAAGGACTCACAGGACTCGGAGGAGAAAGAGCGACAAGCGCAGCTACTGGAGGAGCAGGAGATCGCTGACAGACTGGCGCTCGAGCAGCAAATGGAAGCAGAAATTGCACGCAAGATCGAAGAAGAACGCGAGCGGCAAAGACGGCAGGAGGCGGAACTGGCGGGGCGGGTTGCGAAGGCGAATGTGGATGCGGCAGCAGCGGATGCGACGCGAAGGGCCATGGACGCGGCTCGGGAGGTCGAGCTGGAGCGAGTCGCGAGAGAGTTCGACGAGAAGAGCCGCGAGCTCCAGCAAAGCCACATGACCGATCTCATGAACCAGAAGCAGAAGCTGGAGGCACGCGTGGCAGCCAAGAAGCAGAAGAAGCTGATGGAACTGGAGGCCAAGCGAGAACTCGAGCGGCAGAAGCTGAAGGAAAAGCAGGCGCAGGAGGAGGCAGCAGCACAGGCCGAACAGCAGCGTGCTCGTGAGTCGGTAGACGACGCGTTGATGACGGCTGCAGGTGAAGGCGATGGAGACGCGTCCGCTCCTCCCGTAGAACCACCAGCTGAGACACCGCCTGCTCCGGCAGCTCCAGCGGCTTCTGAGATTGAAGAGACCAAGCAGCAGATGATGAAGAAGCTCGAGGAGAGGCAGCAAAAGACCAGTGAGGATCCAGTCGTCGAGACGGTGCCAAGTGAAGATATCGAAGCCGTTCGAGCGGCACAGCAAGCGCGAGATGTCGCCGCGATCCAGCAGCTCTTTGATAATCGCGTCGTGCCGAACCGCATGCCTCTGATGGCTGCCGTGGAGCTCGTGCTGAGCCAGCGCCACCAAAAAGAGACGTCGTTGCTGTTTGCACAGCAGTACAAGCGCAAGACCCAGGCGATCCGCGAGGCTCTGCGTGATATCATGCAGCAAAAAGCCGCGGCGAAGGCGCTCGTTCTGCGAACAAGTGATCCAGAAGCACACGAAAGCAGACTGAAGGAGCTGGATGGCGAGTACGACGAGCGGATCCGAGCCGTCGAGCAGCAGTCGATCCAGGCACAAGAGCAGCAAGCAGCCAGCGAAGCACGCGGACTCAAAGAGCGACAGCTCAGCGAGTTGCAGTTCCTGCTCAACTATTTCAGCAGTCTCCACGCAGCGGCGATCGAACGCTTACAGCAGGAGGAGAACGAGCGTCAGGCGCAGGCCGAGCAAGCAGCGAAGCTACGGGGTCTACTAGGCGGAGAGGATCAAGCAAGACACCCGCGGCTGCTGGTCTTCGGAGGTGAAGGCAATGACATGGACGACCGCATCAACGACCTTCGTGCGCGACTGCAACTGGAGACGGACGAGCGCATCCAGCAGCTCATGGCCGACAAGCACACTGAGCTCAAGCGACTGGAAGAAGAGACTGAGCTGGAACTGAGAAAGCGAAACGAACAGTTTGACCGCGAAGCCGAAGAGGAGCGAGCAGCGATGGAGGCGGCGTACCAAGATCGCGTGCGGCTTCTCAAGAGCAACTCGCCTCAGCGTGCCGTGCTCTGTCGTGAAAAGGAAGCCCAGATCACGAGTCTGCTTCTGATGCTACAGGGCCGTCGTGCACAGCACCACACTCGTGCCAAGAGGTTGTTGGCCAAGAAGTTGGCGACCATCGAGCACGAGTTTGAGCGCAAGATCCAGATCGTGACGGCCAAGATGATGCAGCGACTGCTGGAGGAGAAGGAGCTGCTGCGTGACAAGCAGACGGCGTTGGCGAAGGCGACGAAGAACGAACGAGGAGCAGATGAACAGGATGGGAGTGAGCAGGACTCTAGTCCGGTGGACAACCCGCTACTGGACTCGGCGAGGAGCAAGGTGAGCTCAGCGGCTCGACGCGCGAGGCTCGTTGGGGGTCTGTCGCCTCGAGAGGACGCAGGAGACAAGAAGGAGGAGCAACAGTCGACTGAACGGACGAGTGGCATCGAGCGTCGGCTGAGTACGATCGAGGCGTTGCTCCGGACGGGGACCCGCGAGGCCGTCACCGGCGATGACGGCGTCGCAGTGGGCGAAGCCAAGGCTGTGGAAGCGTACAAGCAGTCGGTGGTGCAGGCGATCGAAGACGCGTGCCAGTGGAACAGTATAGCTGCTGGAGAGGCCGTGGACGGCGTGCTGCGAGTGGCAGACAGAGAGGCCATGGACGACGACAAACTGGCGCAACTGGACTTTGCCAACGCGCTGGTTAGCATGTTAGAGAGCAAAAACCACGAGGCCAAGCCGACCGGCGTCGTGGAGCACGTCGTGATCGCCGACTCGCTGCCCGTGACGAAGCAGACGCCGACGTACTACGACGCTACCACGCGTACGCTGTTCGTGGCGTCGGCGTGCTTCGCTCAGCTGTCGGTCGGGCAGCTCGCCGTGCTTGTGGTCCACGCCATGGCTCAGGCGCAGTCCGAAGTTGACGACGTGGCCGACCCGCAGTTCATCAGCCACTTCTACAGGCTGCTCGTGCGATGCTACGAAGGTATCTTCGCCAAGTCCCAGCAAGACTCGTCGTCCTCCATCGTCATCAAGCCAACGCACAGCCAAGTAGCAGAGGCTGTGCAACCAGTACGAGCAGCAGCAGTAGCGGCTGAGCAGCCCTCTGGACGCTGGAAGTCGCACGTGTACGAGATGGAGAGCTTCCTCTCGGGCTTTGAGACCGGCGGCACTAGTGGAGACGGAGCTGCTGGCGGCAGCAGCCAGTCGCCTCGCTCTCCACGCGGCACGATCGGCCCCATGAGACGCCAGGCCACGGCTGTGATGGCCGCCATGTCCATGGCTCGCACGTCGAGTCGCTTTTTACTCACATCGAAAGACGGCGCGAACGAAATGGAGCAGCTCGTGGTGCAGGAGCGTCGGCAGTTTCTATTGGAGAAGCTGGACACGGCCGAGAAGCTGTACGCGCACGTGCTAAGGCAGTACCAGGAGCAGAAGGAGTCGCTCGAGTACGTGCAGGAGATGCTGGAGGAAGAGCAGGATCGCGAGCGAGAGGCCAAGCTCACGAAGGAGGACAAGGCTGCTCACGGCCAGCGGGTCGACGAGCTCCACAGAGAGCTGGAGGCCGTCCAGGCGGCGCTGGACAGGACGAAGAAGGAGCGAGACGAGCTCTTCACGCAGTGCCAGTCGCTCAGGGATGAGATGGAGCACCTGCCACGGTCCAGGCCATCTACGACAGGCGTCGATGTTGCCAGAGCTGAGGCCAAGACCGATTTCTGAAAACATAGCGTAATTGTGGAAATGTGAGATATTTTACATGATTTTCGGTATTTTAGATAAAACATGTTTTGGTTACCCCATGTTTGATTGGCTGAAAATGACACCCAATCGATTCATGTCAGCAACATGTCAGCAACAACTGAAAACGCCAACACCAACGAGTCCAACAACAACAACCAACAAAAGTCGCCATTTCCAACAATCCAAAATGATCAAGATCAGCCAGTCGGAGCGTGCGTACATCACCGAGGGCGTCGCCGCCAACGTTCGCGCCGACGGCCGCGCGCGCCTCGCGTACCGCAGCATGGTCATCGAGACGTCGCTGCTCTCGCAGTCCAACGGCTCGGCGCGTGTGTCGCTCGAGAACTCGGGCACCGACATCCTGGCGTCCGTCAAGCTCGAGGTCACGACGCCCAAGCCAGCGGCGCCTAACGCCGGCGTGGTCACCGTGGCCGTGGCCTGCAGCCCGTCGGTCTCCGCCAAGCTCAGCAGCCGCGCGGCCGAGGAGCTCAACGTGGAGCTGTCGCAGCTCATGACGCGTCTGCTGTGCGCGTGTCCGAGCGTCGACTTGGACCAGTTCTGTATCGTGCCGGGCGAGAGCGTGTGGGGCATCCAGATCGACGTGACGGTGTTCGAATCCACGGGCAACTTGCCGGATCTCATGTCGCTGGCCATCTACGCGGCGCTGAACGACACGGTGTTTCCCAGTGTACGACTCGTGGGCGTTGAGGGCGAGGACAAGACCATCGAGGTGGACAGCGACCCGGCCGCTGGGCAGCTCATGGACGCCGTGAACTGGCCCATCTGCGTGACCATGTGCAAGGTGGGCAGCCACTACATCACGGACCCGATGCAGGAGGAGGAGCTGTGCGTGGCGGCGCAGGTGAGCGTGGCGGTGGACCCGAACGGACTCGTGTGTGGCGTCCAGAAGCGAGGCACGGGCGCGATTGAGCTCAAGGAGATGCAGCAAATGGTGGACGAGGCCGCCGAGCGATCCAAGGAGCTGTTCAAGGCGCTGCAGGCGGCGCTGGCGTTCCAGCGCCAGCGAGACGCCAAGCACGGACGCAAGGTCGAGCGCGTCGGCTTCCTCGGGTAGAATAGGTAGAGCAAGGTGATGCAAATGTGACAAAATCGATTTCTAATATTTGAGATACTACTCACTCCTGCATGGGCTCCACAACCTGAGATGACTCGGTGTGGTCGGCAGCCGTGAGCTCGGATAGATAGTTGACGACGCGCAGCAGGCGGCCCTGGTACCGCTCGAGGACCGTGACGTTCAGGTCGCGGTTCGTGAAGCCCATATTCTCGAGCTCCTGGAGCTGGGCCTGCCACTTGGTGAGCTGGTCGGCGGTCTCCTGCACGGGCATGATAGGCTCCAGCGCGTGGATCGGCGTCGTGGTCGTCGTGTTCAGAGCCTACAGTCCACAGAAACACACAAGTCGGTGAGTACTCGTCGTCAACGCTATAACAGTAGCCAACAACATACCTCATCCAGCGTCTGCTCCAGCACGCGCTTGGCTTCCTGCCACTGCGCTGGCAGTCGCAGCGTGGCCTCCACTCCACTCTCCGTCTCCATCTCGACATCCTCCTCCTCCTCCGCACCCTCCGCCGTTGACTCTACTCGCTCCACGAACAGCGACTCCTGGCGTCCATTCAACCCCAGCTCTTTCAACGATTTGTCACTCGCGTCCACGCCAAACACGCGTCGTGGGTACGTCGCGACCAACTGGAATCCTCGCGCAGCATCGCCCGTCGTGGCTTCAATCAGCTCAAACACCAGCCGCAGCGGACTCGCATGAGCCACTCGCCGCGTGAGCTGCGTGCCGTCGGGCATGCGCAGCTGCACTTTGGCCTGCATCTTCTCTTCCAGCGGTGGCTCTGGCTCCAGACTCCGCAGCTTCTCCTCCTTCTGCCTCAGCTTCTCCTGCTCCAGCTCCTCCTTGCGCTTGGCGGCCTCCAGTTTCCGCTGCTCCAACTCCTTCGCCCGTGCGATCGCCTCACTGGGCAGCAGCGCGACCTCCAGGTCCGTGTTCAGGATATTCACCGCACTTTCTGGCTTGAGCTCCGCGACGCTCACTTCGAAGGTCTGCTTACCGTGGCGAACGAACAGCGAGTCACCGACTGTGAGCGTCGTGTGGGCCTTGAGCGACCGCTCCAAGATCTTCTTAAAGTCGATCTCTCGATCGCCGAACCCGTCGCCCTTGGGCTGCAGACTCGCGAACGCGCCTTTCTCCAAACGCACGTACTTGACTTGGATCTTCTCGGGCACTGGAGCTCCTCCCACAAACAGCGACGCCGCGACCTTGGGCGGAAGCCCCACGGTGCCTTCGTCCGCCACAAACTCCAACACGCCGGCGTGGGTCTTGCGCACGATATTATTGGTATTGTCGACCACGACACTCAATTCGAATGTGAACACGCCGAGATCAAACGCCTGCTGCGGGTTGAGCTGCTCCAGCGCCGACACCGGCAGCACGATCTTGTCGCCGTCGCCCGTCGTAGGCACGGGCGTGAGCGTCGCGCTGTACTTGATGCCGCCCGTCACGCGCTGCTCCTCTAGCGCCAGCAGCTCCAGCCTTTCCTGCTCCTGGATCCGCTCGATACGCTTCGCGGCCTGCACTTTCTCGAGCTCCAGTCGCGCCTTCTCGGCCGCCGCGCGCTTGAGCGCCTCGGTCTGCTGCTGGCGGCGCGCGCGCTCCTTCAGCTTGTCCTGCTCGCGCTTCCACTTGGCGCTACGCGCATTCAGATCCATCTCCATATTGACGATTCGTTGGTGATTTGTTGGTGATTCGTTGGCGTTTGTTGGTGTTGGATATGTGTTGGCGTTGGTAAGTTGGTGAATGCCCCCGTTGGACGCAACTTGCCCAAGTACGTGTTCTGTTGGTAATCTTTTTGTTCTAGACTTCCAGGGGAAAGAAACCCAGAGAAAAACACCCAGGTCGGGTTACTCCAACAACCGAACCAAAAGCGTAACCTCTCCCAACGCGATTGCATCATCACTGGTCCATTCAGAATGACGGTCGTCTACCTCATCCTACGAATCGCACTTAGTCGGGAGCTCGCGACCTTTCACGTCCCCCTGTCTGTAGCTCCTCACGGAAAGGACACCTCCTCCTCCTGCTGAGGAAGCGCCTATTGCCACCGCCACCGCCGCCGCCATGGCCAAGACGTCGCACCTGCCGCTGCAGCTGCAGCTGCTGCTGGACGTCGTGCTCATCGCGCTCTTCTTCTCGTTGGACGTGCGCGACCTCGCGTACAAGACCAAGTGGCTCGGCCCAGAGGACTCGTACGCGTTCACCACGTCCACAGGCCCCTTACGACTGGATCCGCAGCCTCTCGTACCAACACTCAACGCGTCTGACGCCAACTACGCGCCTGGACGAGGACGAGCGGCTCAGAACTCCGGATGGAACTCGTTCCTGCAGAAATGCCAGAGCCTCCAGGCCTTCAAAGCCGCCGACGGAACGGCGTTCGCCCACGTGATGGCCGCCAACTGCGCTGTTGGCCCACCGGCTCAGCGCACGACAATCAAGCAGCTCGTACTCACCAGCAGCGTGCGCGCCGACTCGATGGCCTGGGCCGCGTGCAAGATGCTGTTCCACCACCGCAAGCCGCCAATCTGCCACTCGCCCATCGTGCGGCTCTTCGGCCACCGCTACAACATGGACGACAAGCCGTCGCTGGTCAACGTCACGCACTCCACAGGCGAGACCACGCAAGTGGATCTGGATGAGACGCAGGGTGCGTACTCTGCGACGCCTGGCTCAGACGCCGAAGTGGAGATCTTTGAGCTGCTCAACGTGATCAGCAAGAGCTCTCCGATCGGCAACGCCGTGTGCGTCGAGGGCTTCGCGCCCAGCGACGGCGCTGGCTTCTACACAGCGTCAGTCTTTGGCTGTGCGAGCCGCAACTTCTACCACAGCACTTTCGTCGGGATCCTCGCGACGGGCTTCCCCCAGTACCACCAGAACAAGGCGTGGCTGGCCTCGGACATGCTCCACGTCTCGGGCATGACCTACATGATCCGTGAGAACCGACGCAGTATCTTCGAGCTGCGCAGCGGCTCCTCCTCAGCCGACGGCTCGTGGGTTCTTAACCACCACACGCAGCTCAACTTCTCTAGCTTTGGTGTGCTCTACACCATCGCCACGGCCATCGATCTGCTGCTTGTGGCCGTCCACGTGTACAGCGCCGCGGAGATCGTCCACCTCATGCTCTGGCCGCTGTGGAAGTCGCTGCGGTCTGCTGAGAGCGTGGTCTCGCGCACCAACTCGGCTGCGTTCGCTGCGGAAGACTGCCAGGCCGTGCTCACGGCGTCTCTCTACCGCAGCAAGAGCGTCGTGGTGTTGATCTTGGTCTCGTGTATACTCCACTGGACGACTGTCGTGCCCAACAGCATCGTCCTCTCCGAAGGCGGCGTCTCCTCCGGCGCTCGGCTCCACGCCGCGCTGTCCACGTTCCGCTTCTGGGTGCTCGTGCTCATCACGCTCCACACGCTGTGGGATGCCGTCGTTTCGTGGTTCGAGAAGCAGGCGTTCGCGGTCGTCCACCGTACGTACATCACTGTGGCGGAAGTTGCGTGCATCACGGGTATCGTCGGGTACCTCAGGCAGTCAACCGTCCTCTCGCTCGCGGCGACCAAGTACGCCAGCGAAGGCCAGCGCGCGATGGACGCCACGTCGTTCACCAACCGCGTGGGCGTCTCCAACGCCTTCCCAGAGCACCACGACTCGCTGCAGAACACCAGCGCGGCCGTGGTCTCGCTGCTCTTCTCGCCACTCGTTGCCATCGTCGTGTGGAGTTTGGTGTCCATCGCGTGCTTCTGCGTGGTACGAGCCGGCTACTTGCAGCTTCGCTACCCGTCCGACTCACTCAGCCACCACCACAACTCGCTGTTGTTCGTGCACCGCGCCAAGTCCAACTCCATGGTCAAGCCCGACCTTGACTTATCGGATGCCGTCACGATGGTCTCACCGAAGGACGACAGTATCCCCGTCCCACCGTCCGGCCCTGGCGGCTCTCGCTCTGGCAGTCCCAAGCGGGCCACTGCTGAGCTCTCGGACGTCGGGGCCGTGATGCCAGCCAGCGGCACGGAGCGAGACCTGCGTCTGCCGTTGGAAAAGGTCGTGGACATCCCCATTCGGGCTCGCAGCCTCGTGCGCAGTGGCTGGAAGATGGAGAAGAAGATCGGCCACCAGATCTTCCTGAGACCGCCGCAGTATCTCGAGCACGGCATCATCCTCCAGGGCGGCTGCCTCAAGACGCGCTTCGGCTTTTCCGACATCGTGCATCCGTACTTGCGAGCAGGCAACCACGTGATGCCTGAGGGCGAAGGATCCCACCGCACGTCGTCGAGTGGGTCCTCAAGCCCACGCCGTAGCCGCTCGTTCGACAAGATGCACCGCCAACAGAACCGCCAGCCACTCGTGCCCTTACGATAAACAGTGCAATGGATTGCATTCTAATACATCTTCATACAAAACGTTCAAACGCATGACCTAGCTAGCTACAGTGCCAGCCTCTGTCTAGACCGAGTCGTACGAGGCCTTGTCCTGCTGCTGCTGGGTCTGGGCATCGGCGTAGCGCGGCGTCGTGAGCGCCTGCGGGTCGCCCGTGTGCGGCGAGAAGATCTCGCTGAGCTCCAGCACGTCCTCTTCCTTCTCCACCTCGGCCTGGCTCTTGAGGTACGCGAACATCGCGACGCCCATGAGCGAAAGCGGCACACCCAGGTCGGTCACCAGCCACATCGTGCGCGCGCCGTAGTGCTCGTAGAAGTAGCCGCCGACGAGCGTGCCCGCGCCACGTCCGAGTCCGTTCTGCACGGCGTTGAGCAGCCCCATCATCGTGCCTTCCGAGCCGCGAGGCGCCGCGGCGTAGATGTACTGCGTGACGGCGGCCCAGGCGATGCCGAAAGTGAGACCGTGGAGGAACTCGAACGGGATCGCGCTCCACGCGTTGGTCATGAACGCGTAGTACGTGATGCGCAGCGCGTAGCCGGCGATGGACAGCAGCAGCACCTTGACCACGCCGAGCTTGTTGATGATGCGCTGCGAGAAGAAGAACGCCGGCAGCTCGGACGAGGTCTCGCACACGATCGCAATGCCAATGATCTGCGGGTTCTGGCCCGAGAGGTTGTACAGGTTGAGCGTGAGGAAGCTCGAGAGCACGCCGAACATGAGCCCCATGAGGAACACCACGCCCAGCAGTACGAGCACGTCGGTCTGGTGCACGAGCTGCTTCATGGCCTGCGAGAACGACGGCTTGCGCGTCAGCGGCTTGGCGCCGGCGTCGGCCACGGCGACTTCATCCTCGTGGCTGCTGAGCACGGGGATCTGGCGCAGCACGAGCAGCGACGCAAGCGAGAACGCCAAGCTCACGTTGAACGCCCAGGCGATGCCGCCGGCCGCGACCACGAGGCCTCCGACGTAGGCGCCGGCACCGTAGCCCACGGCACCAAAGAGACGCTGCTTGCCGTACTCGCCGCCGTACTTGGAGATCATGTCGAGGATCGCGTGGTCCAGCAGCGAGCCGGACGGCGACATCATGAAGTTGGCCAGCAGCACGAGCGCGACGCTGATGGGGAAGTCGTGCGTGAGGTGGATGGCAAACAGCAGAAACGCGCCGAGCGAAATGCTGAGCACGTGGATCGTGCGGTGGCAGTGGTACTTGTCCGCGATCGCGCCCCAGAAAGGCGGTCCGACAATCGAGCAGATTGCCGGCAGCGTCTGCAGCACGCCGATCTGGAACTTGGAGTACATGGCCGAGTGCTCGAAGAACACGGGCAGGTAGTTGATCAGCGCCGACACGCCCATGTTGAACACCGTGTACATGGCCTTGGGCGCCCACAGCGCGTCGCCGCACACGAGCGACGGCGCGTTCTTGACCGCATCATCGTGGTCGAGACGCTTGATCTGCGGCTTGCGCGGCGACAGCAGCGGCTGCGTCTGCTTGGCGGAAGCGGTCATCTCGCTGCTGTGATGGAGGAGGCGACAGTCGGCTTGGGCGTCGGCGTGCGCAGTGCAGAGGAAGAAGGCGAGTGAGAGGGGAGCAGCGGCACGAAGCGGAAAGACAAGGAGGAGGAGGAAGAGGAAGAAAGAGGAGGAAAGAGGAGGAAGGGATGTGTCTGAGCCAAAATTCCACTGGTTGAAGTTCTTCCGCTGCTCGCCGCCACTCACGACTCGCGTCAACGTCGGCGTGTGACCCTACTCGCAGTATGCCGCTTGATATGGTCACACTGAGTAGGAGTGCGACGAAAATGTAATCCAACGGGTACGCGCCCATCTCCGTTGATGCGCAGTCGGCCTTTTTTTCCAACAGGATCGGCAGCCAGCTGGCTTTCGAAAAGAGCTCTTGATCTCCGTGACGTTTCTAGGATTTTAGTGACATCATAACCTCGGACGAGTGACGAACGGCGATTCTTGCTTTTTAGTGCCATTCCGGTGCACAGTTTTGGATCAGATGTGGATGTCTGAGGGGATATCTGATACGGTGTCCGTTTGCGCAAACTCATTTCTGAGACGACCAAATAGGTCACTCTCGCGGGGGAAAATGCGGACAGGCGACATGCGTGGCCAGATGAGCTCGTGGCGATTGGCTCATTCGAGTGGCCAATGGGCCACGCATGAACCAGCAGCAACATCAATCATCCATCCACTCTTGGCAATCACGACAAGCACTGCCGTCGAATCGCCACAATCCACAGGACGCCAGCCCACCGCAACATCAAACACCACTAGCTAACAACATCAAGAGACCATGGTGACTCCATCGACGGATACACGCCAGCGCCTGCTCCACGGCGAGGCGCGTGAGGTGCTGGCGCAGCGCGTGCTGCTGCTGGACGGCGGCCAGGCCACCGAGCTGGAGAAGGACGCGCGCGTGGACCTGAGCCAGACGTGTCTGTGGTCGGCGGCGCTGCTGCTCGAGCAGTACGCCGACGTCGCCGACGTGGTCACCACAGTGCACAAGGACTACTACGCGTCGGGCGCCGACGCCTCCACGACCGCCAGCTACCAGGCGTCGCTCGAGGGCTTCCAGCGCGAGGGCGTCGCGTCCACGCTGGCCGAGATGGAGCCGTACTACGCCAAGAGCATCGCGCTGGCGGCCATCGCACGCGAGGAGTCGTGGACGGAGCTGCAGAGCCAGCAGACCAAGCGCATCAAGCCGCTCGTGGCCGGCAGCCTCGGCTGCTACGGCGCCGCGCTCGCCGACGGATCCGTACGTAGCTGTATATGATCTGTGTTATCTGTTGTAGGGTTCAGTACTGATTGATGGTTGGCTGTTGTTCTTCTAATAGGAATACCGTGGCGACTACGGCAAGACTGTGGCCGAGATCGCGGCGTGGCACCGCCACCGCTTTGCGTTCTTCGCCAACAGCCCGGACGTCGACTTCATCATCGTCGAGACCGTGCCGTGTCTCGACGAAGTCGCGGCCATCGTGGAGCTCGTGAACGAGTACCCGACTGCGCGTGTGATGATCGCCGTGGCCTGTCGCGATGGCACGTCGCTCAACAACGGCGACGCCATCTCGGGGCTCACGCCGATCCTCAAGAAGCTCACGAACCCTTCGCAGGTGCTCGCCGCCGGAGTCAACTGCTCGGCGCCGCAGCACGTCGAGAATCTGTTGCGGTCGTTTGACGCGCCATGCGTCAAGCTCGCGTACCCCAACAGCGGCGAAGGCTGGGATGCCGTCAACAAGCAGTGGCTGCCCACGGAGCTGGCCCACAATGGCACGACGCCGTGGCACACGTACTTGTCCAAGTGGTACGACGCCGGCGCGCGCGTCTTCGGTGGCTGCTGCCGCACAGCACCTGCCGACATCAAGACCATGCGCGAGTACTTCGCCCAGCAGAACCGCCTGCTCGAAGAGTAAGCCGGTTCGTGTACAGTAACCAAAGCGACAGAATGTATCTGATACCTACACGTGTGTGTGTGTGTGCATTGGAACTATTGCTTGCTGGCTTGACTACGGTACTGCCTTCGTCTCTCCACGTTGCGCAAGTAGCGTACAGCCAACGCCTCGTGGCCTGCACACCGCTGCAGAAGCGTCCGCGCTGTTGCTTCGATCGTGGCGTTCCTGTCAAGTGGCTCGGGCTGCACGTACACAAGCAGTAGCTCCAGCAGCTCATCGTCCCACACGCAAGTGGGCTCTATGCTCACAGACAGAGCTTGAGTCTCCTCCTTCTCACTCTCGGTCTCATTCCCGTCCACCTGCACGTCAACGCGAAAATGTTTGGGCTCACGCACGCCAAGATCGTCCACGTGCACGACGTAGTCGCAGTCCACGCAAAAGAACTGGTGGCAGGACACGCATCGTCTCTGCGCTGGTTGGTTCCCACTGCTCTCGCGAAAGATGAAGCACAGCACGCAGACACGGCTCGGGATCTTCAGCGGCAGCGGCTTAAGCGTCAGGTGCGAGCTGAGACCGTGGCTGAGACCGTCAGCGGCTTTGGCTGCTTTTGCGGACGAAGACGACGCCAGTGCTGAGAGTCCGGTGTTCATCTGCGCGGCCGTGGCCAGTTGCTGTATGCGCTGCTGACACTCGATGAGCTGCCGCTGCAGGCGTCGCTCGTTGTCTCGAGCGGCGTCTCGCTCGCGCATCGCGGCCTCGTACTTCTCCACCAGCACACGCTGCACCGCCGTGGCTCCTGACGACGCACCAGCATCTCTAGCTGATCCCATCATCACGTGCGGCTCCGCTGCGTCACCACTGGAAGAACCAGCGCCGTTCATGACGTTGGCTTCCGACTTGTTTCTGGCCACGACGGCCATGCGCGCGTGTTCCTGCTGCGCGTTCTGCTTGGCCTCGTCGTCGTTGCGGTCTTCGTCGTTCTGGACCCACGCGGCGGCGTCGTCGATCGTCAGTGAGAGCAGCGCCTTGAGTCCCAGTACGCCGTGCTCGATCGCCAGTAAGATCCACAGCTTGTCCAAGTAGAAGCTCGCAGGCACACCCGACGACACGGCCCGCCACGTCGTCCCTGCGATCGCCAGAAGGCTCTCAAAGTCGTCCATGGTCGTGAAGAAGAGCACGGCGCAGTTGACCGCCACGGCCGCGAAGCTCATGAACTCGAGGATGCTCATGAACGTCGACACCTCGGTCTCGCTCTCAAACGGCGGCCGCCGCTTGGCCTGCGTGCAGCAGATCACGTCGAGCCGCGTGCTCACGACGTTGCTGAGCAGCGCGAGCAGCGGTGCCACGGGCAACACGGACACGAACATGGTGATGTACCCGAACTGGAGCACGACCTCCATCTGCTTGCCCAGGAGAAAGTCGTGCGGCTGCATGAGCTCCTGCAATAGCACGATCTGCGGCGGCTGTGGAGCAGAGTCCACAGCGGAGGAGCTATCGACGACCAGCTCTGCGTAGTACCATTCCTTCGTGAGTGAGAACCACGGCGTCTTCCGTGGCTTGGAGCTGCTAGTGGGAATACCGGAGACCTTGGGTTCCACGCCGAGCCGGAAGCCGGCCTTCTGCCACGCGTGCGTGACTGTGAGCAGCGGCAGAATGCTGCGCTGCACCATGTACCAGATCTGTCTCGCGCCCATGATCACGACGAGCTGCTTGCGTAATGCAGCGGCGTTGCGGTCGACAAACGCGACCCAAAACAACGAGATGAAGGCGTTGAGGAACTTGAACCAGAAGAGTTTGGTCGCGAGCATGGACTCGAACTGCCACACCGTGCGGTGGTTCTCCCACTGCGTGAGCGCCAGCGCCACCTGCGTGTAAACGTTGTCCAGCACGAGCATGCTCACGGCGTTGAGCACGGGGATCACGTAGGACGCCAGCCTTGGAGGCAGCCACGGAAACACCTCACCCAATATTGCGGTCGTCGACGCGTTGAGCTTGACGCCGATGAAGATCGCCACCGCCAAGCTCGCCATGGTCAGCAGGATGGGCACGCCCACGTAGATGCGCGCGAGCTGCAGAGACTTCGGGAACGTCGTGTCCACGACCGCGCGCTCCAGCGACTCGACCTGGAAGTCGCCGTAGAATTCGGGCGCCTCCTCGCTTCTGTTGCGTTTGAAGTTGCCGAACGTCGACTGGATCTCACTGCGCTTGCGCTTCCATCTTTCGACAAACAGCGTCGCCCACAGCGACACAAAGACGGAAAACAGCGGCGCGACGTAGCTCGCTAGGCCGACCGACCACACGACTTGGCACACGGCGCCAGGCACTGCGATCATGAGCAGCCACACGGTGTAGAAGAGCATGAACGCGTAGTAGAACGCGTGCTTCTCGCCAAAGTACGTGAGCAGCGGCCACAGCATCTCGTACTGGTGCGTGCGCTTCTCCACGAGAAACTGCGATACCGAGTCGCCCACAAACGGCTGGAAGACGCGCTTTCTGGAGTCTGAAATGGCCCAGTGCCGCATGATGTTCTTGCAACCTGAGGCGTCGTGGAGAGGGAAGATGGCCTGCAGATTGCCCTTGCGAAGATGCTTCTTGATATTGACGTTCTTCTGGATGATGTCCAGCACGACCTGCTGCCTTTGCAGCGACCGGAACGGCTCGAAGAGCTCCGGCGTGCTGGCGTTGTACTTGGACCGCAGCGACGAGCCGCGGTGCTTGATCTTGAGCTGCAGCACCTGCGCGTGCTTGATCAGCACCTTCTCGGTCGCGCCGATCACCACGTAGTCCGTGCGGGTGCCTCGCTTGAGTCCACACAGAGACGACGGCGTGAGCGTGTAGCCAGCACGCGTGACCACGAGCGACGGCGCGAGCACGCTCTCCTCGCGCATCGAGTCGATCAGCGACTCCTTGAAGTGCTTCTTGCTGAGACCGTCGAAGACAAGCACGTACTCGGCATTTGACAGGCGGTGCTTGTCGTCGCTGATGCGGAGGAGGTCTCGCACGGCGTCGCTCGCGACGTGATGGACGAACGAGCCTTCGACGTTGCAGTTGGCCAGCTCCCACGCGATGCTGGCATCCGATAGAAACTGCGTGAAGACCTGGACGACGTCCTGCTGGAGAAACAGCACGGCGAGGAACAATGGAGACTCGCCACGGTAGTTGCGCCAGCCGATGTCTGCCAGCGACGCGACGTCCAGCTTGCTGTTGTCCACAGGAACGATCGGCTTGGCGAGGTCCACGTGGCTTCCACTCAACACGACGGTGGCTGGGGTAATGGCTGCGCTGGTCTGCTTCTTGGCGAGCACGCGCATCTTCTTACGCTGCGCCTGCTGCGACTGCAACTGAGACCGTGGCGTGATGACTGCCGCCGTGTGTGGGTTCTGCTGCTCGAACAGCAACTGGCTCAGCAGCAAGCGCACGATCTCCTGCTGGCCGTGGACGCCCACGGCGTGGAGCACGGACTGGCGCTTGTCCTCTTCACACGAGCACACGTACAACGGTCTCAGATGTACGACTGTGAAGGGCACGCTCGCGTCTGCAGTCACCACAGTCGGGTCGATCTCCACGGCGTCCTCCACGGGCATCTCCAGCTTCATCTCCAGCAGCGCACGCACTTCGTCCACGAGACCAAAGCAGCCCATCCAGTACAGCAAGTGCTGGCCGTAGCGGATCGCATCGGCACACGTGAACTTCCGTCTCCGCACTTTCTTCTTGGAGCCGTCCGTAGGCTTGTTCTTCATCTTGCGCTCTTTCGCGAGGAGCTGCACGGGCACACGAGCGTTCATTTCGGCCACATACCTCACGAGTGACGGCGCGTTCTCGAGGAACTCACGGGTGAAGAGCCGTAGGACGTCCACTGGATTGAGCCGCAGTCGCCAGGCCGCGTATTCGTTGCGTTGGCTCACTGGAAGCGACTGGATCGTCGCCATTTCCTTGGCTAACGCGAGTCCGCGACGTCCCGCGACGTCGGCAGCGAAGAGATTGTCGCTGTTGACCAGCAATGGGATGCTGAACTGCGTCCTACCGATGCGTCGTGCGTCTCTATCATCGGTCATAAACTTTGGCGGGTCCAGCAGGATCGCACACTGCTCGTGGTTGCCGTTGTACGCGGCCCAGTGCAGCGGCGTCCACTGGTTGGCGATCTTTGGCAGGTTCGGTTGGTCTCCGTGGAGCAGCAGCATGCGCGTGATGTGGAGGCCGTCGTCGATGTGTCTTTCCGTGGAGCCGCAGCCGAAGCAGCTCACGCACTGCAGTGGTGTGTTGCCAAAGTCGTCCACGTGCTTGACGCCGTCGAGAAGATCCTGCTGCACGACGCACCGCGTGGGCGTGAGACGCACATTCGCGACGGGCACGAGGTCCGCACCGCCGTCTTTCGTCGCCATGGAGACCTTGAACAACGGCGTCTGACCAATAGACGAACCCACGCCACTGTTTGCTGCGCCGTGGCCTTTCTCGAAGGAGTGGAACTCGTCGGCCAGCGGCTTGAGCAGCAGCTCAGTCTCTTCTTCCGACCGACTGGTGAAGTACACTTGGCAGGTCTCTCCAAGCAGCAGCTGCACGACGCCTAGCTGGCCGCCCATACACGCCGTCAGCAGCGGCGTGCGTCCAGCCGTGCCTCGCGCGTGTAGCATTTCCTTGGGCGACAGCGCGAGCCCAGCCGACTCGACCGCCACGACCGCGAGGCTGTTCGCCAGCTTTTCCACGGGCATCGCCGCCTCATGGACCGAAGCACGGGCTCTGATAGAGAAACTCTCGGCCGCTGCGACGGCAGCATTGGTGTTGTCGGCTCGAAGCGGACTGGGCGGTGCAGTGGACGGTGTGTGGCTGCTGTGACGATGCGCGTGGTGGCGGCCGAGCCCATGCCAGTGCTCGCCGTAGACCAGCGCCTCCACGACGCGCTCCTCATTACCGTTCTCACAGGCCTCGTACAGGTCCATGGCCGTCTACGCCACTGCATTTGCTGAGACCAGCGACCTGCGGTACCTCGTCAGCTTCAGCTTGCTGGCAGTTGGCCGACACGTTCACCCTTTGACTCAATATCATTCGACCGGTATTTTTAACCCCACACGACTCATGAACTTCATCACCGAAGCCGTGTACGTTCTCGTCAGTGCGTCGTTGGTTGGCTGGAAGACCGTGCGTCTGGTGCGTACAGCATACTCGCACGGTAGTCAGAGTCCTGAGTCGGTCGTTTGATGGTCACACGTGTGCTTTTCAAGTTAGAACAACGTACCAAAAGCGAGTTAGAACCACGTCCCCCAAAACGCAACATGGTGGGGCGGGGGGGGCTTGGGGGCACACGCCCGCCTTTCTCGTCTGATAACGGATACCCTCTCGCTGGCGTGGCGTCAAACGATGCTTGCTGCTGCTGCATCCATGTTTGTCAGCTCAATGCCTTGCTGCTTGATGCCTTGTCCATCTTGACGTGGGAGTGGAGGTTCTGGTTGGCGCCCCTTTCTCTTCTTCTTCTCTCTCTCTCTCTCTCTCTCTCTTTCACGCTCTCTTGGACACACTCATAAACCGTGGGCGTGGGACGAAGCCCCATCCACTGCCTATGTGTCCTTGAAGAGCAACAATCGAAGCAAGCAGCTGATGCTGCTCGATGACCCCTTGGACGTTCCATCAGACGCTCTCCATGATGAGCCATCCTTCGTCCGGGTGTTTCCACGCCGCGGCAACCTCCGCAACGTTTAGCGGAGACCTTCAGCACTGAGATTCGCACTTTAGTGACCTCTCGCGAGTGCCCCTCGCACTCTTGAGCTGAGATGACCCATTAGCTAACGGCCCACGGCGGACCACGTGCAAACGACCAACTGCAACCACCGTCGTGTCGACGTGGCGACTGCGTTGCGCTCTTCGGTGACAGGCGCATCGTACAGTTACACTGGAGCCTCAAGACGAACGGCTCGACTCGGCGTCGACGTCTTTTGATGGCGAGACCTGGGCGGGCAATTGGCTACGCTCTCTCTGTCGTTGAAGCAAGAGCACGCGATCCAAAGTCTCCGATCCGTGGATTGTTCATCGATCTGCTGAGGACTCTTCCACCCTCTCAGAGGAGATGAGGAGAACAGAGCAGAGCAGAGCAGAGCAGAGGAGAGGAGAGGAGAGGAGAGGAGCGTCAGCAGGGTCGTCATCTATGGAAGGATACTGGAGTCTGGACTGGTCGACATCCGTGTGCGAGACTCCTGAGACCGTGGGTCGTGCTCTCTTCTTCCTGTGAGCTACAGTGTACGTCAGAGACCGTGCGTGTGCGGGAAGAGTGCGAGACATTCTGTATTCCGCCCCGAGTCTTCCTCTTCTTCTTCTTCCGTTCGAGTGTCTTCTGGCTGATAGTATGACGAGCCTATCTACTGTACTGTAGGTAGAGACAACTGACTAGACTTGTTGCACCGCTTGAGTCCGCGTGGCGTGCTTTCCCGGTCTGAGACTGGGCTACAGTTCGCAGCCTGCAGGCAAGCCAGCGAGTGTATCGCAAGCAGCCTCGGTGCGGTGCTCCATAGCACTTGACAGACCTGTCGTGCTTCGTTTGTTTCGCAGTCAGTCGAGACCCTCGAAGCCTGTGTAGTACCCACTGTACGGACAACGTGAGTCCATTTTGCAGCAGGCCACTGACCCTGGAGACCGTTACTGTCGACCACAGACATCGTACTGTGTTGTCCAGTCTGGACTGGACGCATTACTGTACGGAAGGTCTCCGTTAGAGCTCTCGGACGTCGCCACTGATGATGACCCTTCACGAACAGTGACTCTCTGTAGCCCTCCGCCGCGTGAGCCCTTCGAGTCTCATGCATCAAATCGAATCGAATCAAAATCACAGAAAGTTACTCACGATCAGCGGCAGTGTTGCTGCTCAACTTCGGTGGTTACAGGCGGTTGTTATGTCCAGTCTGCTCGGGTGGTGGACCAAAAGACCAAAACCCACCCGAAAGTGTGTGCGACTTTCGCGGTGAGTAATGACCGATCTATTGACCCGCCCGACGATCTCTCACGCGGAGCTACAGTAGGTCGTAGCAAAGCGTGAGTAGCTGCTGAGATCCCTCGCGTCTGGCACCAAAACTTCGAAGTTTGTGGCCAGTAGAGCCCCTAACGCTCTCTGAGATGAACAAAATCGAAGCAGCTCAAGCACCCCAGAGAGAGTACATAGAACGTACATGTGTGGAAAGGAAACAAGGCGTAAAATACGGAAAGGAAACAATACGTCACGTACGGGAAGTAAATGACGAAAAATAACGTGAATGGAATGATCAAAAATACCCGCGGCAGTTGCCTTTCCGGCGACGCTTCAGTAGTTGCCTTTTCCGATAGATGCAGCAGATAAGAAAGTTGCTCGGGGCAAAATGGACGGCTTCTCTGAGGATAGTGACTCGACCGGCGACGTGGATGAGGGGAGGCATGACAACAGTGCGCTGAGAACGGGTATACGGCGCAATAGGCCACACAAGAACGGTCTTCCACCTCCATTATTGGCTGGCATAGAAGGCCGCGGTGATGTTCCGGGCGTCACTGTCAAGCCTTTCGGAGAGGGGCGCGTATTCTCCAACTCGATCGCGTTTCTGCGTGCGTGGGGGGAGTATGAAGCTCACACGTTCACCAAGTTCACTTCGAGGGGGTCGTGTCTTGTTCCCACCGCAAACAAGTAGGAATCCCGCGCTCCTCTGCCTAATAATGCGAATTTGATGGCTAACAACGCGTGAATAGAAACTGGATCAAAGACTGCGCTGCGAAAGGTGTGCCAGAAGACAGTGATGCGTGCCAGACCGGCCTTCTTCCTGAACATCTCTGTCACTCAAAAATTGTTCGCCGCTGCAAGTACGGTATTTTCATCAAGTCAAGGGGCACCGGCGAGCGTGAGGTGCAGTCATCGTCGTACCTTGCATGTGACGCGAGGCTAACCGTCGAAGCGAGGAAGGATAAGGAAGGCAACTGGGTGTTTGTCACTAGAGATGAGGTGGGTGCTGTCAGAAAGGATCAACTGTGTTTCTTGACGTCCAATACTGACGTGATTGACTGTATATTTTTGCCTAGTACCACCATCATAACCACGACTGCGACCAGGCCATGTTGGACTCGAACGGGACGTCGGCTCTCCTGTCGCGGCCTGAAGTGGTGGAGGAAGTTCACCGCATGATACAGGCGCGCGCACCAGCACGCAACATTTGTGACAGTCTTGCGACTAACTTCAACATTCACATCACGCCAAAACAACTCGCGAACATCAAGAGAGACCGTTTGGGTGGATTCGGGGCGATGGCAAACTTAAAACTTCTGCTGGCACGGTTCGCCTCCTTCCCTGACTCAAACTGCGTCCTGCTCGATGATCAAGAAGGGCAGGTGTGTGGCGTGATTATGCAGTCTGCTTCCCAGAAGACGTTTTTCCAAAGGTTTGGAGACAACGTTATTCTTGACTGGACACATAATACGAATAATCTCGGCTTTTACCTAGGTGAGTACGCAGCGAAGCGTGTATTATGATTTGATCTGACAGAATTTTAATGTTCTACACAGGGAGCCTGATGGTAACGAGTGTGTCGGGGAGAGGCGTGTCGGTCTGCGACTTCTTATGTCTGGAGCAAACTGAATCGATGATGACGACCGTGTTCGAGTCGTTCATAGCGAATAACCCAGGAGCGACGGAGAAGATCAAGTCCTTTGTAATCGATAAAGATTACAAAGAATGGCGGGTTCTACAGCGCGTCTTCGCCAAGTCCGTCGTGCTCCTCTGTCAATTCCACGTGATCCGGTGGTTTGCTTTTGCAATCACCATGCGGAAGTACAACATCGCTGTAGCAGTGCGCGAGCGTGTTTTCCAGATTCTCGTCGCTATGATCTACTCGCGGACCACGTTGGACTTCGAACTACACCAAGCCGAGTTGGAGGAGCTGCTGGAAGATGATTCTCCGAACTTCCTCGCATATATGCAGGCCCGCTGGTACAATTGTCGAGCGATGTGGTCCGACTGTGAGCGATCGCTGGTCTTCACCGCGCTGAATACGACGAGTAACCGGATAGAATCCAGTTGGAATCAAGTTAAACGGATTCTGGGCAAGATGCTTCGCGTCGACCTCTGCGCCGAATCGATCTTCGCGTACATGACGGCTGTCCTACGGCGCGAGTACCGGGTGATCAACCAGTATGCCAAGCGTGTGATACTGCGATCGAAGGCTCATGAGTTCATGCGAGCGACGGCTGCGGAACTCTCCGAGTACACGTCGGAGAAGGTACTCGAACAATGGGACGTGTTCGCTCGGCATGACGTGGGGTGTCCAGACGCCTACACGCATCATCGTGTTCCCGGGAGTACAGCACAGTTCCGTGTAGGGCGCGGCGGTCCTGAAAGTACAACATACGCTGTTGACTCGCAGAGCTGGACATGCTCTTGCGAGTTTCAGGTGACGTCGGCGCTGCCGTGCCGACACCTGATGCACATAGCCAAGAACGAGCTTGGTCTCATCCAGTATCCTCCAGACGCCATTCCATCTCGATGGCGAATGCGCGATGCCTTCGACATCCTTCCATTGCTAAAAGCAAATGCCCGAGACATCCAGACCCTCAGGACCGGCCTCCTACTGTCGAACGAAGCCTTCAACAAGCTCGTCCAAAAAGACTACACCGACCCGTGTACTTACGTTGATCCTGGATCCAGACGCATCACGTACGTCCGCCTCAGCAGAGCCGAAGTTCAAGATATCGTCGTGCTGAATAATTTGGAGAAACGTAACGTCGTCGAGTCTCAGTTCGCACCGTTGACGAAGTTCATGATGGCGCAGTCGACACCGGTATTCCTCGGACTTGCACAAGAACTCGAGACACTTCTTGAAGCCACGCTGGCTGAGTGGATGGCCCGTACGAAGCACGCGAAAGTGAACGTCGCAAATACAACAGGCGATGAGAGCGACGACACCGACTGCGACACCGACGATGACGAGGCCGTCATCGCCCATGCAATTGATATCGAAGAATCTGCATTTGCAGACGCAGATGCAGGTGCCACCCAAGAACCTCGTCGTCTCGGCTGGCCGTCTCGAGCTCGTGCAAACGCCACTGCTTCGGTGTTAGCATGCCCACCAGCACATCCAGACTCTGAAGCTGTTGCATGTAGCAGCAAGGCCCAGCCGAGTGCTCAGCCACGCACCAGTGACACGTCCACCGCTTTCTCGGCTATCAGTTTCCCCTCAGCGGAGACTGCTGAACTGCTAGAACCGTCCAGCATCGATCATTTGCTTCTTGGTTTGGAAGACGACGACTACGACGACTACGACGAAGATCTGGAGACCAAGAATGTGTATCCGTGTGGTTTGGATACGCACGACAAGTTGGTCGCGGCACACGTCATGAAGGATCTCGCTAGCAGGGAAGTCAGTCATCGTCAACGTACAGTAACCGAGCACACGGGCGACGACTGGAACTTGGAAGCTCGAGGATCGGTCAGCTCGATCTCTGCTTCATGCTTGTCTGAGCGAACTGTGTCGGAGATCGTTGGCACCGTGGCCGCAGCTCATCATCGTCCCCCTGCGCCTTCATCCACTTCCATGATCAAGTCAATGTCTTCTGCGGATATATCTAGATATATGACGGCATTGGTGCCACGCGCAAGCGCTCCTACTCCCACTCCAGCTCGAGGTGTTGATCGCGTGCGTCTTGGGCCAACTTCAAAACGCAAGAGCGAGGGCAAGGTTGCGTCTGTGGACACGCTCAAAGAACTCCTCAATAGCGAGGACGGCACTCCTACTGGTGTTCAATTGCGGACACTTCCACCAAGACTTGGGCAAGGCCAGACGAAGAAACAAAAGACCACAACTGGGGCAGGCGTTCGATTGACTGTTATCGACGAAACCAGTGCATTCCCATGCCGTCTCGATGAATTCGCGACGGCACTCGCCCACACCTCGTTTGTCAAGGATATTACTGCGAGTATGCAGTTGCTGCCAGTGCGACTGACCGAGAAGAAGCTCGAAAAGCTTGAGCCAGTCGTGCGTACTGGCACGACGACTCGCGTTCTCAACTATAACGTACCCAAGGAGTTGTTGAACAAGATGATGGAGGCATTGCGTGAGACTAAGGACCGGGACGCAGTCGTGCGAGCAGCACAAGCGCGCGGGCTTATGCGAGAGAGAGGCGTCACAATTGATCTCTCCGAGTCGGGTGTGCACACCGAAGGATACGTTGTGCAGGTGTGTCCAAGCCTTCGTGGATTTTCAGAGGTTCACATCTCGCAACTGAGAGCTCTTCAAATTCTCGAGCTCAATTGCCGTTCCTACGCCCAAGACATGTTCTGGCTACAGAAAAACATCAGCGAAGATACTGGCAACGAGCGTATTCCGTACCTCTTGTCTGTGCTTTCTGAGCGAGCGGAATGCGAAGTAGACGAAGACACTCGGACCCGATACATTGCGGATGTAAACTTTGGCGCGCGCGAACAAGCCCGCATTGTGCTAGGGTCATGCACACCTTCGACAGCATTTCACATCCAGACGAGTCGACGTCAGCTCCAGTCGACGATTACAGTGCGAGAAATCGTCGGCTACTTGTGCAGAACGGCGAAGCTCAACGACTCTATTATGACATACGCGTTACGGCAAATGGCCATCGATTTCAAGGACGTGCATGTGTTCGACTGCCACGTCACCGCATCCAGCATTCCAACTACGAGCTTGGCCGATCTTCGCAGCGTCGTGTTTCCGATGAATATTGACGAGAAACATTGGTGTGTGGCGTGTGTTCAAGTCATGTCGTCGGCCATTGACCGTATCCTCATCTACGATCCACTCCAGTGCTCGGCGTTCGAAGGACTTGCCGAAAAGAAATGGAACGCCGTCTGCAAACCTGTGTTTGAACGGTGGTGTCTACGCGACGGCTGCGGCAACTCTAAAACGCCAGAGTTTGTGCGACTCGTGCCACAGAAAGACGGATCGAGCTGTGGTGTGTACTGCGCTGCTTTTGCATCTGAGCTCATGAGTGGGTCTACCCATTTTCGATCTCGAGGAGAGATATCGACAGAGGCTCTCACACAAATGCGTGTGTGCATCCTCTGGAGGATCTTGTGTGGTTCAAGGCGCCAAAATCATCCAGAACAAGAGCGTAGTGCGACAAAAACACTCAAGCTGGTGTCCAATGCTGCCGAGGACAACAACAAAGGGAAGACCAAAGCTTTACTGCCAAAGAAAACGGCAGCCCAGTTGATGAAGAAGAAGAGCAGGACGTAGATACTCAAACTTCATATATGCATTTTCTGTGCCTTCATTTGCTTCCATTCCGTGTTAATGCGCCGCGAACCCCGTATCTGCTGGAGGAGTATGAGTGGGTCGGTCCGTCAAGATCACGCGGAGCGTGAGCCATTCCCTGCTTGAGCTCTACGTTCCATATCTAGCGGTGTCTAGTTACGAATCCGTATGCAGCCATATCTTAGCCATGTTTCCAAGCAAAGTCTTTGGGGAGCAGAAGCAAAACAGACTGTATGGGGACAGCATCCGTCCCCTTAGGCCACGCCAAGTGGTTAAGGGATTCCCCATGTTGCACGAATAGTTCAGAGTCCGTCCCTGCTTACCCACTCCATTAAATTCATTCTCACTTTTCCGCAAGTCCCCCATGGTCCTCGAAAGATGGTGTCTTACAGAGCGTCAGAAGTACCTGATCAACAGGTTGAGACTGCGACCACTGTATGAAGGAGACGACTACCTCTGCTACTCAAGCGGCGAAGACGAACGAAAAGAAGCCCAAGCTATCACGAGCTATGTGAGTGAAGACGTGTCCAATACCTGTGAAGGCATCAACGTGGCTGAAGACGTGTCCAAAACCTGTAAAAGCAATCAACTGACCCAAGCGTCATCTTCAGGCGTACAGGAGGACGCCCCCACTGCTCACCCTCCTGTCGACATCCAAGATGCCAGTGTAAACCTCCCAAGTCTGCCCAATGCGCATGAAGTCGGACACGAGACCGTACCCGAGGTTGCTTCCAAGCTCACGAGCCGTAAGTCCGCACGACGGCGTCTCTTCCTGGATCCCGGCTGCCTTGATCTCGTCTCGAGTACGGACAACGCCCCACCTACACTACACGCAGGCCCGACGCCATCTAAGAAGAAGACAAGACTGCGGACAAAAATGGTTCTGTTAAAGAAGCCACGCGAGAGGATTGACGTGACTCTGATCCGCTCCCCACCCGCATATACCGTGACGCTTTCGGGATACGTGGAAACGAGTTGGCCAAAGAACGTAACACGTCTACGTGATCACTACAACCCGGCATCTGTGCGATTCGAGTTCGAGGGGCCATTCGTTGACGAATGTGGATGCGAGGACTTGTGTCGCCAGCATACGTGTCGTAATGGTGTCCTCGGCATCTTCTGCATCGCGTCTTCTTGCTCGTTTAGCGGCCTGTGCTCTAACGCATTGAAAGACCACCCAAGTCTCCGTCTTGTACGGCACTCAGAGAGTTCTGCATATGCGGTCATAGCCGACGAGTATATCGGAGAAGGTGTCATCCTTGGAGAATATCTCGGTCAGCTCGTCGTGCGCTCGCGTGAGCAGAGTCGCGGTCGCAATAACGGCTACTATCTGAAGATGAACCGCAAATCCAAGTCCCACCCAAGAGCTGACGTGTACATCGACGCCGGCAAACACGGCGGGATCACACGCTTCCTGAATCACTCGTGCACTCCTACAGCTAACTTCCACGAGGTCCGTCATGGCGCCAAGCACACAGTCGTGGCAGTGACCAGCGTCGACGTCCAACCTGGCCAAGAAGTGACAGTGAACTATGGTCCCAACCTTTGGTTCGTGTGCCGCTGTGGCGAGCTGACGTGCGTTCACCGCGATTGTCAACACCTTCCAGACCCATAGACACCTAGTATGCATGTGGTATGATCAAAAAATGAAATCGTCTCCATTTGACTTGAGTTACATCGCTATTTTGTTTAAGTGCCTACAACAGCAAAAAACAAAGAGAATGGGACCTCCACTATACCTTACTTTGGGTTGTCCGCTACAATATCAAGCATGAACATGTCCACTACGCGTTCGACCACGGACGCGAACGACTCTCCACTCGCTACAGAGTAGCCTGCCTGGAACTCGTACTTCTTCATGACCTCTGTAGCGCGGCTGAGGTCGCGGTTGAGCGTCTTTTCCAGATTGGCGTGAAGGGCCGCGGCGTGATCGATTGCGGCCCGGAGCTCGCCCAGCTTGTCCAGCGTGGCACCGAGTTCATCAACCGCTCGCTTGATTCCACGCACCGTACGCACTCGAGATGAAGCTAGGTTGAGAGCCGTACTGTATAGAAAGTCTCGCCTGACGGCGTCAAAAGCGGCCACTTCATCGTCGTCGCCAACCTCGTTGGCGCGGTCTTCCTCAGTGACCTCCTCTTCCCAGGGGACACTGGCGGGATCGCAAGCTGTACGTCCTCTGGTGGGCTGTTCCGGGGATTCTCCGACTGTCGTTGGTGAGCGTAGATCCTCCATGCGAGCGCTGGTTGTCGGGCTGCGGATTTCCTCTTCTGCTAGTTCCGCTTGCCAAAAGGACGCCGTATTATTGCATGTTAACTACGGTCATTTACGTGTTCCACTCCAACTTCCGTTATATAACCGGGAGTCGTTTCGTCCCCATAGCGTAAACTACGGCCATTGGGGAGGCTTTTGGGTGCACGAGGCTCTGGGGAGTCTCTGGGGAGCCCATCAGTGTTTAGGTGACCTTAGGGGAGCTCCCCTTTGTACTTTCTATGATACCTCTGGGGTGCTTGAGCTCCGGCCT
>JAADXB010000041.1:0-33755 GCA_023337495.1 Pythium diclinum | reverse complement strand
GCTGACCGACTCGCTGGAGCGCGAGGACAAGAGCAACGCGCTGCAGGACGAGAAGATGGAGTTCTTTGCTGCCGTTGAGAAAGGCCGCATCGTGCTGGGCGACACCATCCTCCACATCGCTGTGCGGCTGAGCCACGAGCCGATCGTCGACTTCTTGCTGCTCACAGACCACGTGCCGCGACCTATCACGGGCGCAGCTCCACCAACGCCCGCGACGCCCATGACGCGGCGTCCCATCAGCTCAAGTACGAGTAAGGGTGCAAGTGCTAGAGGCAGTAAAGGCGCCGCTGCGCCACCAGCTCCAAAGAGTACGGGCAGCGGCCTCAACTCGACGCAGACGCCCAACTTCAAGGGCGAGCTGCCGCACGACGTGGCCGCCAGCAACATCCTGCGGCTCGTGCTGGACAGCGTAACTGACGTCCACGACGTCTTCGGGGTCGAATACCTGGACGAGCCGAAAGTCCATCGCCTCGTCAAGTCGCTGCGCCGCGTGTGGCCGTTGTGGATGCTCGAAGGCCAACAGGAAGCCGCGGGGCTTGTGCGTGTTCTGTACGACGCGCGATCATCCGACGCGGCATTCGGCAACCTCGTGAAAGTGACGCTCTCGTCGGCTGAGCGGTTTCGCACGGCGGTGTCACGCGACGGCATCCGCATCGCAACGAAGCTGCTCGTGGAGAGCGACGGACAACTTCATGTGGCCAAGCAAACGCTCGCGAGCACGTGGGACGCCAACCACAAGCAGCAGCTTCTGTTCGCGATCTTCCGCAACTGCTTCCGCACGTGGCACCACCGCCGCCACAGCGAGCGCGACCAGGCGTACGTCGAGTTCTTCGACAGCGCCATGGACGCCTGGCTTGGCATCGCCTACGATCTCAAGCTCCATGAGCAGCAGCCACCTCCTGCACAAGCACTGGGAGTGAACGACGGCGCGAGGCAGCAGCAGCAGCAGCCTGACGTCGCGACGCTGCGGCGATACGATCTGCAAGTGTGGAAGCGGCGGCTCCGACCACCTCCGTCCATTGTGGACGACCTGTGCATGCACATCACCGCGCTGGAGCGGTACCTGGACCTCGCGCATCTCAAGGCCTGAGTCTCACATCAATCCAACAGCTTCGTTTACGGGGGTTCTATTTCTTGGGGATATCTCGTCCGCCACTCTACGCGAACTTGCCATCAAAGCCCACGAAGCCTGCGATCTTAAAGACCGGGTAGAAGTGCTTCTCGTGGAGGTTTGAGCACCAATTCCAGGCGCTCGTGAGACGGCCGTCGATACACGAGCCGGCCTCGAAGAAGTTGTCGGCTCCACTGCCGTCAAAGGCCTCGCGGAAAAAGTCGCTGAGGATATCGCGCTTGAGCTTAGCGGCGCCGCCAAACGTCGTGTTGATGTACTTTTCCAGCTTGACGTTGTCAGCCACGAGCTTGTCGATCGCGTCCACAGTCTTGACGATCGGACGCAGGATGTGGCCCACCTGCGTGTACTTGTCGATGAACATGAGTGCGTTCGGGACGTTCTTGTCGCCCAAGTGGATCACGCTCGAGCCAACCCAGTTCTCGAGCTTGCGCTGCGTCATGTGGAGAATCACGTGCATGGCTCGCGACACTCGTGGTGCCGTCTGGATGCGGTGGAGGCCCTGGCCCGTGTCACTGAGGTTGTACTTGGCCGAGCCGTCGAGCAGGTCCTCGTCCGTGAGACACCAGAGCCGGAACATGTCGTGCGCGATCTCGCGCCACAGCGTCAGCGACTGGAGCACGTAGTTGTACTGGCGTGTGTGCGAGTGCGACAACCGCGCACCGTCCTGGCCGCTCACGATCGCGAGCGAGTAGCCGTCGACCTCCTTCTGCGGGTTGAAGCTCTCCGTGAGCAGCGTGATCATACGGTCAATCGGGTCGCGCTCGAAGTACAAGTGGTAGTTGTTGTCCGCGATCGAGTAGAGACACTGCTGGATGCCGTCACGGTTGATCTTGATGGTGACGTATCTGCTGCTGATCTCGCGGATGGCGTTCTCCTTCATCTTGATGAGTCGCTGGATCTGGAGCCGCGTCTTGCCCTCCGGTGCCACGACCATGGTCGCCGTCTCGATCTTCGGGTCGCGCAGCACGCCCAGCGCGTTAGCCTGTTCCAGCACGTCGTACACAGTGCGGATCTTGATGTGGCACGAGAACCCGAGCAGCTCTTGGATCTCGGGGCTCATAGCGTCCTGCAGCAAATACATGAGCTTGCCGTACTCGCCGCGCATCTTCTCTGGGTTCATGATCTTGTAGCGGCGTCCGAGCTCAAAGATCTCCTGGAACAGCTCCTTCTTGTCGCTGAAGTTTTTGTCGTCGAGCATTTCCTGGCCTTGCTTGTAGTCCAGCCCCACCATGATGCCGCTCAGGAAGCCGCAGATCTCCTGCAGCTGCGTGCGCAGACGCTTGGCCGGCGCCGTGAACGCCGGCGAGTCCAGCTTGTCCGTGTAGTGGCTCACGCTCAGCGCCGCCTCCAGCGTGCGCAGCAGCTTGCGCTCTTCGTACGTGAGCCGCACGGGGATGGACTTGGCGCGCTCCAGTACCGTGGCCTGGGCTTCGGCGGCGCGCACGCTGCCGCTGGTCTTGGAGTCGTCCTGCTCGAGCAGCCGCTGGTGCTTGGCCGGCGCGACACCCAGCGCACCTAAGACAAAGTCGCCCATGAGATTACAAATGTTCATCCGCCGCGACGCGGCACCATGCGCATCATCATGCTCACTGTCGTCGCTGTCGTCGCTGTCGCTGTCCTCCTCGTCGTCGTCGTCGCCGTCTTCTTCGTCGTCTTCGTCGTCGTCCTCTTCCTCATCACGACCGCGGCGTGCGCCCTGGTCCACGTCCATCTACAGATCAATGGTCAATAGTCGTCAGTGTACATTGTCTCCCCCTGGCGCTCCTCCGTCGAGCGGCTTCGCACCTTCTGCAGTGGCTCAGTGGGCGCAGCGACGACGGGCTGCGTGGTGTGCGTACGGCGGTTGCCCTTGCGGTGTTGGCCGCCAAAGCACAGCTCGCAGAAGTAGTCGTGGCACTGCTCGCAGAAGAGCTCCGCCGCGTGGGCCGCACATTCGACACACTGGAAGCCGCTGCGCGTTTGCTCCTGCAGCGCCGCCAGCGCCGCGTCCTCGGCCTCCGACGACGGCACGTGCAGCAGCGACTGCGCGAGCGCCTCGTCGTCGTCCGAGATGCCGTCATCTAGGATCGCAGACAGCTTGCGCATGCGGTCAAGAGCCGCCATTTTCACGGGATTTTGTTGGTGATCGATCAGTCGTTGGCTCGCTTTGTTGGCGTTTTGGAGGCGATGTTGGCGATCCGAAACATCCAACGACTTGGTCAGTCTGTCACAAAACAAGGTAGAAGGGAGCTGACTCAAAGAAAGCACAATTTTAGCCAATTGCATGGACGGAAATATGATTGGACAATTTGAGTGTTTTATGAGCCAATTGTTATCTACCTTCTAAAATGCATATTGGAGTGAATGTTTCGTTTCTAATTGGATCTTGTAAAGGTTATCATGAACTGTGAAAACTGATGGTCGACAGGAAGCAATGAGAAAGGCAACACAACGCACGCGTTTCTTGTCAAATGGTGTCTGCGGTTGTTGATAATGATGAGGCGGAGACCACTGGATCGGTCCTAGTCCTGCTAGTGTACAACACGCGGTCTGCTTGAGAGGCCACGGTTTCCAAATTGGTTGAGAGCCGCCACGCCGGCGTATCCGCATGGGATGATGCGTTGGCTGCGTTTCTCCGATTCTCCGACGGAACTGTAGGTACGGACAACTACATGAAGCCACCGAGAGTTCATCGGCCGCCACGCATTCCTCGCATGCCGCCAGGGCCGCCGCCTCGCATGCCCATGGGAGGCTGGTGGCCGAAGCCGCCTCGGCCACCGTACGACACGGGGTGGCCGTAGTCTCCTGGACCGCCAGCGCCGCCGTCCACAATCTCGTGGGCGTACTGGCACGTGTTGCCGTGTTTGCAGCCACCAGGGGCCATGAAGTACATGCACTGCAGTGGAGCGCCGCCAGGTCCACGCTTGTGAATGCGTTTGGACGGCGGCGCGTCCGCTAGGATGCCACCGCCAGGCGCTTTACGCTTGTGGGATACATGGTGCAGCGGCTGCTGCTGATGCGCTCCGTACGGCGCGTGATTGTAGTCATACGCACCAGGCGCCGGGCCGGGCGGTGGGCCTCCACCGTACTTACTGTAACCTCCATCGTAACCCTGAGACGTTGGTGGTGGCGCGTTGAATCGCTGCTGCTGCGGTGGAGGAGGACCTTGGTGGTGATTGTACTGGTGGTGAAGGGGCGCTGGTGGGCCGCGGCGGCCGTGGTAGTCAATAATCTCCACCACGCGGCCATCCGGGATGCGGTTACCATTGCGCTGAGCTTCTTCGTAGACCATCGGAAGCACGTGTTCGTTCTCCATCAGCAACGCGATGGTGCTCCGCTGCAAAGGACCCAGAGCTTCTCGTAAGGCTCGCTCTTCCTCCGTCTCGCCCGGCTCCATGTAAGACGCAGTGACAGACGCGGAGCTGGCAGCGTTCGCAGAGTCAACGTCCAGCAGCGGGATCTCCTTTGGAGCTCCACGGTGCGGCTCATTCGTACGCGTCCATTCCTTCGGAGACAGCGGCGGTACTTCGCCATCTAGCACTAAAAACTCCATCTCACGACGCGTTCTCGCACTCTGGGTCTCTACTTCCTCGGTCGCGACTGGCGAACGACGGCCTGCAAGAGCTTCAGGCATGGCAACCAAGGCTGGAGTGACCCACTCGTGGCTCATCGGCACGTGGAATGACTCACGCTCCTTGTGTGAACGCATGGCCTGGCGCTCTGCTTCGTGCTCACGAAGCTTCGCGTCCTTAAATGAGCCTTCTTCGTGGGGCTGGTAGTGGATCATGTCACGCCACGACTCGATGAGCTTGATCTTGACCAGCTCCTTGCCTTCCTCATCGGCCCATCGAATCTTCTTCGACACGGCGACCGTCGCCACAGCGGCGTTGAAGCTTTGGATGGCAGGCAGCTGCATCGACGGCTCAGCCTTCGACGTCTGCTTCTTGGAGGAGTCGTCCGCAGACGACGCCTGCTTACTAGAGGAGACTTTGCTACTGCTGTCTTTATTATCAGAAGACGATGAGCTCTTGCGAGGAACGGGAGCTTCCTTGGCGGACTTGCGTTGCATCAAGTTACCAATGAGTTCCGACGACTTGGACGGCGCACCAGCAGAGGCAGCGCTGCTACCTGGCGTGCGCTCGAGACGCTTGATCGGTCTCTTCTTCAGCGGCTGCGCGTCCTTCAGCGCAGCCTCAGCTACCGTCTTCGGTGCTGCAGATGGAGTACTAGACGTCGTAGTGGTTGTGGTCTTCGTTGGTGTGGGTTCAGCGATGCTAGTCTTAGCGTTGACACTCGCTGCCTTGGTCTGTTCCTTTTCCTTCTCTTTCTCCTTCTCGGTGAACCGGCCTCGCCAGTGCTTGAGCAGGTCCTGCGCAGCACGACGGACTTTGTCTTCTTGAGCCGTCTTGCGGAGCTTCACGATCGGCTCGTTGATCCGAGCCTCCGTGATGCTGGTGAGCTGCACAGGGAGCACCTTGAGCACGTCCAGCAGCAGCACGAGCAGATCACTGTAGTTCCACTCCACGGCTTCGTTTAGCCACTTCTTGGCGATCTTGAGGCCTCCTAGCTTCTCAAAAGCGGACGTGCACGCCTTCGATAGCTTGGCATCGGACGCGGTGGCCGTAGCACGCAGAGCGATCAGCACGAGAGTCTCGTCCAACTCGGTCTTGACACTCTGAAGCACGTGGAAGAACTTGGGCAGGCAGCTGACGGATCGCACGCGTTGCTGGTCGTCCAGCAGAGGCACGAGCGCGGCCTCGGTCGCGTTCACGGGCTGTGCGTCGCTGGTGACGGCCGCCGGGTCGTCATAGAAGAACTGGGCGAAGATGTCGGGCACGGGCTGCGCTGGCGCAGGCGGAAGCATCGTCGAGGCTTCCATCTTGACTTGCATTTTGACTTGGTTTGACGGGTTTGGACTATACGGATACATCATCACACAGCGGACGTGAGTCATTGGGTTCAAACGGAAATGGAGGTGTCAAACACGCAGCATGTACAACACGAGTAACGGTGGTGGTGGTGGGGACAACAAAATGGCAGACAAAGACCGATGAACCCAAGCCGCTCGGCATCCACACGTGGACACTACGAGCAGCGGTCACATCTCATCACCGTACACGTTCTGGTACGAGATCTAGTCCCAGTCCAGCCCTGTCTCCATTAAAAGTACGAAAGCAACGTGAATCACAAGCAAGAGCCATCAGCAGCCCACGCTTCCTCACGATGGCTATTCGTCCACTGGAGGCGTCGTCTTCGACCGCCACTCTACTACACCACACGCCGTCACTACGCGTGCGCGCTGCTGCATTGTTTTCAATCACTTTGGTGTGTTGGTTACCTTTTGTTTTCCAAGACGCAGGAGTCACAGTGACAGTTTAATTCCCCTCACTGGTAGGGTGTTGTAGGTTGAAGGTGGAGGATGCGCAGATGCGGACCTCAATCGACGAGTCTTCGCGCTGCCGATCTCTTCCGCGCAACACACGCGACGTAGGATGCCACACAAACGCCGCTTCTTATAGAGCAGTGCCGTACAACGGAGAACGAGTCGTTGACGCCACAAATGCGATTCTGACGGCCACGAGGCGACGAAGGAACACACAGAAACCAGGAGATCTCTCTGTCTTTAACTAACGATGGGCGACTGCTTCTCCAGCCGCAGGCAGGCAGACCTTCTCGTGCTTTAAGCGCTCTTCCTGGGAATGGCGCGTGATGACGCAGACGCGCGGGCGTTTCCGGGGCGTCGTGCGGATGTTTCTCTGTTTGTCTGCTCCCTTCTCTTCTCTTCTCTTCCACAGGCTGTCCGGTCTGAATGTTTGACGGTTCACCCACAGTGAACCGGTTAATTGTGCTGTTGACTTGATTAAAGTATGCATCAACTGCAACTGCCGGTTCACTTACTGTCCCAACGGCTATTCATACCCGAACCGGATTCTGGGACGTGGGATCGCAGAGGGTAAATCGCACTTAGCACGAGCAGCGACGTTCCCATGAGTGTTGGTCAGTTCGGCCATTATGGTCAGTTATGTCAGTTATGAACAGCATTTTCGTCACTACGTTCTTAACGCTGCCACTTCAATATCCCACACGCGAACAGCTCCGTCCCATGAGCCCGAGTACACGCTCGAGCCCTGCAGCGCCATGCACGTGACGCCCGACTGGTGTGCGCGCACGTCCTTCAGACACACGCCCGAGTGCATATCCCACACACGCAGCGTGCCGTCTTCGCTGCCGGAAACGAGCCGCGTGAAGTCGCGCTGCAGACACGTCACCGGGCCCCCATGGCCCAGCAGCGCCAGGCGCGGGCCCTTCTGCACGTACCGCAGGTCCCACACGCGCACCACGCCGTCGGCCGCGCCCGTGCAGATGTTGGGGTCCGCTGGGCCGCCCAGACTCAGACACAGCACCGGTCCGCCGTGGCCGCGTAGCGCGTGCGAGTAGTTGGCGCCGTCGCGGAAGCGCGCGTCCCAGACCTTGGCCACGCGGTCGTTGGCCGCCGTCACGAGCCGGTCGCCCGTGATCTGGATGTCACGGATCGCGCTGCGGTGCGCCGGCACGCAGCTGCGCATCTTGGACGAGCCCAAGTCCCAGGCCTTGAGCGTGAAGTCGCCGTAATAGCCGCTCACGAGGTTGTCGAAGTGCGCCAGATACCGCAGGCAGCTCACACCGTTGCCCACGCGGCTACTGGCGCCAGAATTTCCACTGCTGCTGCTGCAGGCAGTCGCAGTGCCCAGCACAGCCACGCTGTGCTCCTTGGAAGTGTCCCAGAGGCGGATGGTCGAGTCCATGGAGCCGGAAGCGGCGATCGCGCGATCGGTGGAGAGCTGCCGACCGATCTCCACACAGGTCACTGGACCCGAGTGGCCCTTGAGCACAAGGCTCTTGCGCGACACGACCGCGCCGTCGAGCAGCTCACCGGATCCGCTGGATGTGATAGTCGCGCCGTTACTGTTCCCCACGTCGCTATGGGAAGCGGACGAGGACAGGAAGCCGAACAAATGATGCCGTTTCTTGGGCGACGCCTTGAGGTCCCAGGCCCGCAGCGTGTGGTCCCGCGAGCCGGAGATCAGCGTCTGGCCCTGCATCGCGACGGCCACGACCGCGTCACTGTGGCCTTCGAGCTTGGTGACAACGAGTCCGCCTCGCTTGTCGGAGCTGCTGCCGGAAGGAGACAGTGGTGACGAGTCGACGAGGGACACGTATGACTCCGCGGTGCCACAAGCGACGCGTCCGAGAAACACCGACAAACTCAGCACGGGGCTGTTCTGTGTGCTCAGCAGCAGCGACGACGATCCATTCATGGAATTGGTGGCGTCTCGACGTCGATGGGCAGCACTGGAGGCGGACGATGTCGACGTCGGCGTCGTCACAGTCCCAGCCTTGCTATCCTGAGATGAAAGAGGTGGCCGCCGAGAGGGAAATGGCGGGTCCTGGACAGACATTTTGCGGCGAATGACGGTGTCCAGGTCGTATTGTGTACGGCTCGCTGGGGGTGGAGACACTTGGGGCATTGGTGTGGGATGCACGGCGTCTTGAGCGGTGGAGGTCTTACTGTGGCTATGATGCTGGCTCTGGCTCTGGCCGTGCGGAGCGGCGTCCTTCGACAATTCCACGGCGCGAAACACGTTCTCCACTAGTTGCTTGAGCGTTTCGTGCAGCTCTCGGTCTTTCTGGTACGTCGAGCACATGACCGTGACGAAGGTTTGGACGTTGCCGACTGGAACGTCCACTGTGAGCATGTCGTAGACCAAACTGCCGATCACGGAGAAGAAGACCTCGTCGGAGACGGACGTCGCAGGCTCGTTGACGTCGGAAGTCACGGACGCTGCGGCGTCGCCACCACTCGCGAGCAGTGCAGCGTCGATTTCCTTGCTGAACGCGTGCTGCCACATGTCGAGAGATCGACAGATAGGCCGCAGACGCAACGTTTGCACCAGGTACTCTTTCTTGGCTGTCGATAAGGATGTCTCATGTTAGCAGTGGCCATAGTGGAAGCAAGCGACCAACTTACCAAATCCGATGCCACTGTGCTTGTCCTCAACAAAGTGGTAGTACTGCGCAGAGACTTGGAGCATGCCGCGCGCGTTCGTGAAGTCCTCGTGAGTCGCGCACTGGTCCATGAGGGAAGCCGACATGCGCACCAAAAGCTGGAAGCCAGGCTCGCCGATGCAGCTGCCGGATCCCTTCGGGTTGTACCACGTGCTCGCCATGGCCGAGTTCAAGTTTTCGATGTACTGCTGGCTCGGCTGCATCAGGATGAGTACGAATAGATCTCTTGCATACTGGTTCTTGAAACGAGCTTCGCATGCCTGTTAGGGATGCAGAACTGTGAGAATCATCATCAAATCCTCGCAATTAGATCCGTACGTACCCGAAGTTCGTCTTGTGTGAGCTGATCGTCGGATGTGAAGACTGACGTCAGGCATTTGTGAAGCAGTTGTTCCATTCGCTCTTCGTCCTTGGACTGGTTTTGGATTGTTGAAGCCATGAGCGCTGACGCCGACGACGCGTGGCCGTGAGTAGTGCTGATGATCTGGTGCTGGTTGACTGCGTGCGGTCGCTTGAGCCAATCCGAGTGCTCCTCCAGCAGTTTGTGGTCGACACCCAAAGCATCTGCGACGTCGTGGTAGTCCAAACTGCGGTTCATGAGCTCCGCGTAGCGCGCATCCATCGCCTCGTGACTGAGGCCGCCACCACTACGAATGCCCAGCAGCTCACTCACGTCGGCTGAATTGTCCAAAGCTCGCTCCAGTCTTTGCCCCAGTACTCGTTGCGCCTCGTGCGATTGTAGCCTCTCTCCTGCACCCGCACTCGCATTGCCATCAAGCTCAACCACATCCGCCGGCATCACATAGACTGGCGTAGTTTTTGTGAGACGTTCGTTTTCCGTTGTGCTGGTATCTTGTCCACTGGCGGGAACGTCAAGGCATGGGGGACACGAATGCGGCCACGCAACCAATTCGCTTCCACGAAGAAGGGCCATGTAGACCGCGTGGAACACGTTCAGTTCGGGTGCGTCATGGTTTTCGAGGAATCCCTGGAACGCCTGAGTGGAAAAGAGACGCGTCAGAAACGGCGTGGCCTCATTTTCTGCGGCATGTGACGCGAAGAACCGCCGCTTGTTGAACACTGGCAGCTTCTGGTTCACGAAGAAGAGGCAGTCGCGGTAGCCCTTCAGCATCGTCGCGAGGAAGCACGCGAACTCGCCTCTTACCAGCCTCTCCATGCGATCATTCCACGCGATGGAGCTCCTGGAAGGTTGCGAGTCATCGCCGCTCAGACTGTCGAACATCTCCGGATACAGGATTGCGTTCACGCGTCTGCGAAGTGCACGCGAAAGCCGAGGTGGTAGTACAGGCCCACTGTCATGACGCTGGATGGAACCGCGGTCCACATCTACGATGACGAGGTGCTCTGGACGCCCATTTTCCAGCAAATCTGGAATCCAACTGGAGTGCACGCCGAGAACGTAGGGCAGCGGTGCTTGCAGATACTCGCACAGCACGTTCGGCAGGATGGGGATGTACGGGTGCTGCCATCGGAAGGGATAAATAAGCGTACACAGCCCTTCTGCGATGGGGCACAGCACCGACATTTGGGTCGAGTGGATCAGCAGCCGGTACTCGCACAGCATGAGCGCCGTGATCTCCAGGATGCTCTTGACGTCGAAGTGCTGGAAAAGCGGCCGCAGCGAGTACACGAGTGGTTGGAAGCTGACTCGGAAGTCGAGCACGGACAGAGCGGTAACGGAATGCGATTTCGTCGGCGACATCTTCGATCCACGATGCGTGAGGTTGTGATGCGAGCCGTTGGAGGCGCTGATGATAGCGGAGGTGCTGCTGGTTTGTCGCTTGAGAGCTGTGATCCGATTGTGTGTCGCTCCATTTTGATGCGAGTCCGAGCCGTGGAGGGCGGCGTATATCGTCATATCCGTAGGAAGCACCAGTCGAAGGTTGCCGACAACCGGAAGTGTGAGCTGGACGCCAAGGATACCGCGCACAGGCGTCAGCACGCCATGACAGACATCGACGAGCAACCGCTCGGCTTCGAATCGTCTGTCGTCGGTTGATGAAGATCGTTGCGATGTTGACGCGAGCCATGTTGAAGCGAAGCTGAGAAGACAAGTGGAGAGCTCTTCGAGAAGAGGCAGCCGTGTCAGGAATGCGATGCACGTAGCTTGCCACACGTTCGAGGACTGGCTGTTCCGCGGGCGGTGGTACACCATGACGCAGACGGCGTAGCATCGAGAGAGACCATCGTCGCCACCCACGAGCACGAACGAAAACAGCTTGGAACGCGGTCTCGTGTCGACGTTGTCAACGACTTCAGGTCCACTCGGAAAGCAGAACCACTCGATTTTTGTCGGTAGCGGAAAGCCCTTGCGGTCTGCCGCTGGATATCGGAATAGCATCGCGTTCTCGCTGTTTGCGTCTCCGCCGTCTTGAGGGCCGACAACGATGACATAGTCGACAATACCGGTACTCAGCGTGAGTGCTTGTGGTGTTGAACCCTGTGGAGAAGGCGGTGGAAGCGCCATCGTGTGCGTGGAGTCGTCTTTGTTGAACTGAGTCATCGTCAGTGGCGGAGGGCGATGACCTCGAACCATCACACTGGACTCCGCTCTGGCCGATCGCGCTCGACCGCCCGCGGGTGTGAAGCAAATTGACACGCGGAGAGCTGTCCGCAGGGACAGGTACGACTCCTTGGGCACCAGCGAATACCACTGCTCGATCTCTTCAGCTTCTGGTAGACGAATCAGCGGCACGCTGACTGAAGGAAGCGGAATGAGTGAGAAATAGAGGATCGAGCTGAGAGATTGAGAAGTATGCGGTACCTTTGCCGATGAAGCCTGGACTGGACGTGACTGAGTCGTCGCTTCGAAGAGGCAGGTTGAAGTACGGCTCGTTCTTGGAGCGGTCGATACAAACGAGCCGCAGCTCGTCGTTTGTCGAGACGTCCTCGAAGAAGAAGTCCTAGGCGATCCAATAGAACGATGAGGACAGAGTCACCTGTCACGAGTAGTAGATATCCACGCACCTCGTTCCAATAGACTGCTTCGCCTCGTTTCACGGCACTCGTAGCGAGCGTGCGGCTGGACGAACCCATCTTGAGCAGCACACACATCGAGTCGAAGGGCACGGACCCGAGCGCTTGACTGGCCTTCGATTTGCCATTTGCATTGTGCCGCCGCGCTTGATACCGATGCCACAGCGATGACGATGCATGGCCATTATCCGCGCTCGAGCCAGGCAAATCCGTGACCTGAATGACTGTGTCCACCGCAACGTCAGCCGATGAGTAATTGTATCACGAAATCCATTCTCAGTGTCCATCGTACCTTTGATCCGAAGCGTGCCGGTAGCGACCTCTCCAGGCTTGGCCGCGCGCTGCTCGGACGCGTGGACGATGGCGGCGCTCGTAGGCGACAGCAGCTCGTTCTGCTTGACGGTGCGCACTAGCGGCGCGGCCGTGGGCGCCAGCGACACTTGGGCGGGGGCAGGCATTCGGGCGGCGCGACTCATGCAGCCCTCTGGCGCATAGGAGTCCTCGACCGCTCGCACTGGCACTGGAACTGGCACGCGCACACGCTGTGTATGAGAACGGCCGCTCTTCTTGGTGTACGTCTGCTGGTCACTCGCCTTACACGCGCAGACGTCGTCGACTAATCCTCTTGTCCCCGAGTAGCTCCCCAAGCTTCAAATAAGACTCATAGACAGCGCATGTTCGCATGGCGGGCGCCAACTTCCAGGCGGATGTAAAACTATTATGTCCTGTACAGTACTAGAAAGTGCGAACTTAAGGCCGTTGACCGCCCAGATTTGGCGCGGATGTACCCTGTTTTGACACACAATCAATCACATAATAGAGGTGTATCGAATTAGGAAGGGTGATGCATTGTACCTCCCTGCCAGGAGGGAACACACGGCGCGATACGATACTTGATAACCCAAGCGAGCACCATGGGCATGACCGAGTACGAAGAGAAGCTGGCGCTGGCGCAGAAGAGCGCCGGCTTCACCAGCTACACAGAGCTGCTCGCCATTGTGCGCAAGGAGAAGCTGCGCGTCTCGCGCGTGGTCGTGCGCTTCGGCCGTGAGCTACTCGAGAATTTCAAGTGGCGTCTCGGCAGCGACGGTGCGTGTTCCGTGAGGGGACGCAGGTGAATACAGCGGTGTATTGACTCGTTACTGTGCGGTGGCTTGCCAGTCTGGATGATCTACGAGCAGGTCTTCGTTGCGGCACTGGATGAGCACGACGATGAGCTGGCTGACAAGTGTCTCGCGGTACGTTCTGTTGGCGTATCGTCTCGCGATCCTGTGGAGATGAAGATGCAGCACACTGACGATGCGCTGTTTGCTGTGTACTTCTAGGCTCTGAAGGTCCAGTTCCCAAAGAGTTGGCGCGTTGGTCGCCTCGAAGGCATGCAGCTCGTACGTTATGGCGGGGATGGAAGCGTTCCGATTGACGTGTGTGAGATGCTGACCTGGGAGGATTGTCTTACAGGAGCAAAAGGGCGAGTACGCCAAGGCCGAGCAGCTCTACACGGAGATCCTGACGGGCAACTCGGCGAACGCGCTTGCCATGAAGCGGCGGATTGCGGTGCTCAAGGCGCAGAAGAAGACGCAGGAGTTCATCGCCGCGCTGAACGATTACCTCAAGAACTACACTGTTGACCAGCCAGCGGTGAGGCTTCCTCCTCCTTTACTAGTGCGGTGGCTCATGCATGACTCACGTGGATACCATCTTGCGTATGTGTAGTGGACGGAGCTCAGCGAGGCCTACCTCTCGGTGGGTGCGTACAAGTACGGCGCCTTCTGCTTCGAGGAGCTCGTGCTGCTCAACCCCATGGACTCGTTCCTGCACAGCCGCCTCGGCGATGTAAGTTTTCTACCAGAGATGCGCGCTTCACCCGTGTGGAGTTACTGACATTCAGGCGTTTGACTGTGTAGATCTATGCGACGCTCGGCGGCCTGGACAACCTGCGTCTCGCGCGCAAGCACTACTGCCGCTCGATCGAACTGAACAAGGAGCGCAACACGCGCGCCTACGCCGGCCTCGTGTCCTGCACGCGCGCCATCACCACGCACCGCAACAACCAGCGCGGCGGCGACGCCGAGGACGCCGTGCTCAACGAGCGCGTGCACAAGTTCGCGCTCGACTACCTCACGCAGTTCTACGCCGCCAAGGCGTCCCCGGAGATCGCCGAGATCTGTACGTTTATGGTTTTGTGTTAGCCTGTGACGAGTGTCGTGACGCGCTTACTGACCGCGTTTGTGAACAGCGCAAGCCGCGTTCAAGTCGCTGTAAGCGTCTGCAAATGTACGGCCCAGGAAACTAGAGACGCGCGTGTAGCACACGTCCACAGAAGTGTCGGTAGTCGGTAGTGAACATGCATGTTGAGCATAGATCCCTCCTCTCCATTGTCTTCCTCGCACTAAGTGCGGTTTTTGCAAATACGTACTTAGACGACCACTGAGTTTCTGCACCCACCCACCACCAGCTCAACAGGCAGTCAATCGAACGCAGCAAAATGGCGGGAAAGGGATCAGACGCCGATGCGCTGTCGCTGTCGAGCGTGACGCTCACGGAGGCCGCGGGTGACGCGCAGGACGCAGCGCTTCAGGACGCCGTGCGTCGCAGTCTGCTGGCGGGTGACGCCGCGGCGTTCCGCGATGCGTTGGCGCAGCACGGAGAGCCGACGACGGACGCGAAGACGCAGCTCGTGTTCCTCATGGACTGGTTCCATCGCTGGCAGCGCGAGTACGAGGCGTTCGCTGAGGTGCTGGAGGCGGAGTTGGCGGACGCCGACGAGGCGCAGAGCGTTGACGGCGAGGAGGACGCCGAGGAAGACGACGAGGACGACGACGGCGAGGGCGTTTCGCGCGGCATCCAGTTCGTGGAGAAGGATCTGGAGGAGCTGGAGGCGGAGGCCCAGGAGGTGTTCAGCGGCTTCAGCGCCGTCGCGCGCTCGCTGCTTGAGGCGTTCTCTGGCTCAGCGGATGAGCTGCTGGACAAGCACGGCTGGACGCTGCTCATGCAGGCGGCCAACAGCGGACTGCGCGAGCTCGTGGACGCACTGGTGGCGCGCGGCGCGGACGTCAACTGCGGCGGCACCTCCAGCGAGGGCGTGACGCCGCTGTACTTGGCGCTGTCGTCCGACCACACGAACGAGGCCATGGCGCTGCTCAAGAACGGCGCCATCGCGTCAGCCACCAAGGTGGTCACGACGGCGCTCGAGACGACCGAGGAAGTGGAGGAAGGAGAGGACAAGGCCGTGGAGGAGGACTGCGCGTGGTTCCAGGCGTGTCGTATGGGCCAGTTGGCAGTGATCGAGGAGATGCTGGCGCTGGGCGTGGACGTCAACTTCGCGCTGCCCACGAGCGGCGACCGCGCGCTTCACGTGGCCGTCATGTTCGAGATGCAGGACGTCGTGGAGCTGCTCATCGCCAGCGACAAGCTGGAGATCAACGCCAAGAACAAGAGCGGCCAGACGTGTCTCTTTGGCTGCTCCAACGTCGAACTGGCGCAGTTTCTGGTGCAGACGGGCGGTGTGGATACGCGGGTCAAGGACGTGGACGACGAGTCGGCGTTCTCGATGGCCAAGGCACTGGGTGACGACGAGGTCGCGGCGTTTTTGGAGCCGCTGTCAAAGTAAACAGGCCTGTCGCTCGACGGTATTTTGGATGAATTGGACTCGCTGGATTTGCGTCGTGATTGCCTGGGTTTGGTATCTGCGTGGTCTGACCGACTGACTGACTGATGCGTCTCTCTCGCTCATTTTTAGAACGCTCGGCCGTTGGGTTTGGTGTGGCGCAAGACGACGATCAATGGCTCACCCACCTATCTGTCTGACAGTATGGGCTTCCCTCGCAAGGCCAATGGAGCGAAGCAACGCAACAAGCGCACAGCACACGCGGGCGTGCGGTTGGCGACGCTGCCAGGCACGACGAGTCTCGGGCACGCGGATGAAGACGACGACGAAGACGACGACGGAGGTAGCAACAATGCGACCGAGTCGTCCAGGTCACCGACAAGGAACTTCGTGGCCGAGCTCGCACCAGTGTTCATGTACGAGGAGCTGCCGGACGAAGTGCTCATAGGCGGCGACTTGGACCTGTCGGTGTGGTCCGTGGTAGCGCGTGACTCGTGCATGCTGCGACTCGGAGGACGCAAGCACCAGCGCGACAAGACCCAACGACAGTCACCACGCCATCCAAATCAACTGATGGATGCGCTAGTCGCTGCAGCGGAAGACGCTCGGCCTCCAGCCACACCAGCTACGATCACGCGGCTGAATCTGCACGGCGCCGAGCACGTACGCTGACTCAGAGCCTCACTCACACCAAGCCACAACTCAACCACTGACATGATGTTACTACCTGACAGATCACAGACCACGCACTACGCACAATCGCGAGCCTCTGCCCGAACCTCACAGCTCTCGACATCTCACGCGCAACCAAGGTATCACCCTCCGCTCTCCCAGTCACAGCGTCCCTCTTGGTGGTTGGTCTGACTAGTGCGGTTTTGATTCCTCAGGTGTCAGACGTCGGCCTGCGGCACCTCGTGGGTTCCTGCCAACGGCTCCACTCGCTGCGCATTGGCTACGTGTCGTCGCTGCGTGGTGTCGCGCTGTCGGCCATCGCTGACTGCCACTTGCCTCTTCGAGGTACGGTGTTTATCGCTCGTGTATCAGTTGTTGCCTCCTAACGATCTCTTTGTCTGTAGAGCTCAGCCTCGCGGGCTGTCCCCATGTGCCCAGTTTTGCATTGCAGCGCGTGCTTCAGGGTTGTGGCTCTACGCTTGAGAGTCTCGACCTGTCGTTTTGCGACGATAGCGTCACGGACAATACGCTCCTCTCGCTGAGCACGCTCACCAGCAACGGCACTACACGGCTCCAGTCACTGCTGCTCAAGGGATGTCGCCAAGTCTCCGACGCAGGCGTTGTGCATCTCGCGAGCGCTTGCCCGAGCCTCACGCTGCTCGACCTCACGCGGTTCGATCTTGCTTACAAGCTCAATGACATCGCGCTGCTGTCGCTCGCTGAAAAATGCGTGCTGCTGCAGACGCTCCACCTCGGCGGTTGCGAGTCGCTGACGGACGTGGGGCTCAGCTGGCTCGCGAGTGGCTGTCAGGCGCTGACGCATCTTGACGTCAGTGGATGCGTCAAGCTCACGGACCTCAGTCTGCGTGCCATCGGCGAGCACTCGCTGCGGCTAAAGCATCTCTCCCTACGCAACTGCACGCGCGTGTCGGATCTCGGACTTCGGCATCTCGCACGCGGATGTCCAGAGCTCGCGTATCTCGATGTCTCTGGGCTGATGCTGCTCTCGGATCCTCCGCCAGGGACGCCCGCGGCCACCGTCGGTCTCTCGTCTGTCGCCAGCCAGTGCACCAAGCTGCATCATCTCGACCTCTCACGTTGTTCATCCGTTGGCGACGCCACACTCCACGCACTGGCGATCCACGTATGCCCACAACTGGCGGTGCTGCATCTCTCGGGCTGCTCGCGCGTGTCGAGTCGAGGCGTGCGTGAGATCCTGAGCTGCTACGCCAACCAGCTCACTGTGCTCATGCTGAATGACTGTCAGCGGATCGACGACCACGCCTTCCCAACACAACCGTCGCACCTGCCGCTGCTGCTGCCGCGACTCACTGTGCTGAAACTGCGGCACTGCGACGCGCTGACTGACGCCACTGCACGTACCATTGCGAGAGCGAACGCGCCGTTGAAGGAACTCGATCTCTCTGGCTGCAAGCGGCTCAGCGACATGGCGATTCTCGCGTTGACTGAAGCTGCGACCACCGCGACGTCGCTACGGTATCTGTGGCTGCAGGAGCTCGTGGAGATCACGGAGACGGCGCTGTCGTGGCTCGCGGAAAAGTGTCCAACGCTGCTGCTCTTAGATCTCACAGGCTGCTCCAAGATACGAGCGTTCTCGCTGCAGGCACTCTCGTCCTGTTGGAAGTTCACGCTCTACCGCCGCGGGTTCAAAGGACTCAAGCCCATCCATCGCGCGGAAGACCGACTGTGTATCGAAGAGTACGGCGCGTGCTGGCGCGCAGCCATCCTCATCCAGAGTTTGTTCCGTGCGCGAGTCGCACGGCGTGAGGCCGCACTGCGTCGCGAGGAAAAGCTACGCGAGTGGGTCGCCACAAGGCTGCAGAGCGTGTTCCGCGGGCGGCAGGCTCGGCGATTGGCTATCGTGAGGCGTATGCAGTTCAACAAGGAGACTCAAGCCGCTCGTCGCATCCAGACTCGCTACAGGCAGCGACTCGCACGCGCGGAGGCGGCTCGCATGCGGATCAGGCGATGGGAGGAACAGAAAGACAGTGCTTCACGGTGCGTGCAACTGGCGTGGCGACGCAAAAAGCTACGGGAAAAGCTATCGGTACGAGAGATGCAGCGACTCAAACAGGAGCGGCGTGTGGAGGCGGCGGCGACGATGCTGCAGCGTGTGTGGCGAGGCCGCCAGGTTCGCTCGCGGTTCAGTGTACTGCGACTGGCGCGACAGGCTCACGACGCAGAGCAACGCGAGGCCGCCAACAAGATGCAGAATCTGTTCCGCCAGCGAGCTGCTCGGCGAGAAGCGCAAGCGAAGCGTGAGCAGAAGAAGCAGCACCAACGAGAGGAGGAGCAGGCGGCACTGCGAGTGCAGCGGCACTTTCGCCGGCGCCGCGCGCAGCTCGAGCTCAACAAGCGCGTCCGCGAGCGGCGTCACATGTCACTAGCGGCGACGTGTATCCAGCGCAAGTGGCGAGCGAAGAAGAAGAGCGTGGCGGCCCAGATCACGATGCTGGCGCTGCGAAACAAGCGCCAGTACGACGCTGCAGTCAAGCTACAGGCAGCGTGGAAGCGCAAGAAAGGCCGCGACGCCATGCGTCTGCTCAAGCTGCTGCAGGATGCACAGCGGCAGCACGAGCTGATGGCAGTGGTGCGAGTCCAGACCGCATGGCGAGGCCGAGCCGCTCGTAAAGAGGCTGCGACGCGGAAGCAGGCGAACATGGAGCGCGTGCTGCGGCAGGTGCGACTGGAACACCGCAGCGCCGCACTCGTGCAGGCGCATTTCCGAGGCCGCCGCGGTCGCGCGCAGTATCGAGCTCTGGTGTTGCAGCGCAAGCAGCAGCGATGGAAGGAGATCGTGCATCCAGACACGGGGAAGCCCTTCTACTACGTACGGCGGCTCCTTCTCATGACACTCTTGAGTTGGTGATGGATTCAACTAACTGATGGGTTGTGTAGAACAAGGAGACAGGCGAAGTGCGCTTCCGACGGCCACAGGACGTGCTGGATCTACTGCCCAAGCCGCCGTGCGACAACTGCGGTAGGATGGATCCATGTCGATATCGGAGACTGTCGCTGCTGCCACGAGGGGGTCTGACTCTTGTCTGTGTGTGGTTTGTACAGTGCCTACGGACGTTTCCATCGCTCATGTCGAGTGCCAGGACTGCGGCGAGCTCTACTGCAACGAGGTATGTCGCCTAGTCCCCACTCTTCTCCGTGGCTCTCCGACTGACAGTCACTTGTCGTTTGTCTGCAGTGCTGGCGCCATGTCCACAAAGGCGGACGCCGCAAGGGCCACGCGTTCCGCGTGCTCTACGATTACTACGGCAAGCGTGTGGACTACGGAGACGGCGAGTTCCCGTCGCGCTGGCCAAGCGAGATCCATCAGGACGAGCTGGACGGCTGGGCGCTGCGCACGTTCCCACTGCGAGCGCCCGTGGAGACGCGCGGCGCGTGGGAAAAGTACGCCAACGACGACGGCGGCGGCGTGTGGTTCTACAACAAAGAGACGGAGGCCAACAGCTACGCCCAGCCGCCGGAATGGGACGGCACGACGCTAGCGCAGGGCCACAAGCCCAGTGCCAATCAAGAGGCCGTCGAACGTGAAGACGCGAGTGGCTGGGCCAAGTACGTCGACGACGCGAGCGGCTACGCGTACTACTACAACAGCAACACGGGCGAGAGCACCTACACGCGGCCGCTGGCGTTCCTCACGCCACGCGTCGCCGACTCTCAGGCGGCGGTGGAGCGCAGTGCCGATGGCTGGGCCAAGTACGTGGACGCCGGCTCGGGGTACACGTACTACTACAACCAGCACACTGGCGAGAGCACCTACACGCGACCCACGACGTTCCTCACGCCCCGCCGCGGCCAGGCGCCTGTGGAGGCGGCTTCCGTGGACGGCTGGGCCAAGTACTTTGACGACGCGACGCGCGTGTACTACTACTACAACGCGTGGTCACGCACGAGCACGTTTGAACGGCCGCCGCAGTTCGCGACGCCGCGCGCCGATGCGACGGCTACGACCGCGAGCATGCAGCGAGATGGACTCGTGGTGTTTGTGGACGAGCGGTCGGGGCGCACGTACGCCTACGACGCACAGACGACCGAGTGCCGCGCAGTCATCGGCATGGGCGGCGCCACGGCACGCGGACCTGCGCATGCGACGGGCTACCGCTGAGCTGGAAGACGAAACGCCACGTGCGCAGGGTCACGATGCGGTGTGGGATCAAGAGAGCGACTAGCGAATCTGCCGCTGAAGCTGCTGGCCTGGCAGCCATTTGTCATTTGGGCGGACGCGCCATTTGGCGCGTGTCACACACACAGGCTAGAGCCAAGGCGTCTCAGCATTCACGCGTCGCCAGCGATGAGGACGCTCCGTCGTCACGCTGCGCGTTGGCCCATGGATGGTGGTGGCGGTGTCTCTGTGAGTGGTGACTGCGTCAGCAAGTCGCTGGGTCTTGCGGACGAAGATCGTACGGCGACTGGACACTCCAAGCAGCAGCAGCAGCAGCATGCCGTGCATACGAAAGTGAGAAAGGCCGCAACTCACACTGAAACTGAAACGGAAACTGAAATGTCTGAGAAGAAAAACTGAGTCTGAACGAATCTTGAACTGGGTAAAAATTCCAAAACGCCTCGGAAAAAGCCAGCGAATGAGTTGGCACGAAGAGATCAAGTGAGCTAAAGAGAGAGATCACACTTGGTACTGTACGCTGAAGAAGTGTGATTCAAGCCACCGCGCGCCCACGGCCACTGGATTTTTAACATCAACGGATTGCTTCGCTGATTGTGCTGAGTTGATGCCACGCCACACCACCACCAGCGGCTTCCCAGCCTGGGATTCACAAGGGAGGGAGGGTGCGTCACGACTCGTGACGCACCCTCCCTCCCTTGTGGATACTTTCCAGGAATATTTTAGCGAAGGCGGTTTTCCCCGTTTGTTTGTTTGGACAGAGTGTGGTTGTGATTGGCCCTGTATGACGGGGAAAGAGCGTCGCTGTTCGAGCGAAGAGATCAACAGATCAGGAGAGAGACAACAGAGAACGAGAGAGAGGGCGGACGGTGGGTGGCACGACGCTGTGGCGTCATCAGCGGGGCTTGCGAGGAGCAATCACGCTGACGCACGGCGTGTCATGCCACAATCACAGGAAACGTCAAAACCGCTATATAAGTACATACGGGTACTTGGGACATTTTGACTGCGAGTGTGTGCCACGAAACACAGAGGGTTACTGACTTTGCAGATGACGCGCTGCCTCGTGCGCTTGTCGCGAGCAGCTCCGCCCGGCGCAGAGTGATGGCGGCGTTCACTCGTACCGTATGTGCCGTAAGCCTGCGTCTGGCTCCTCATCCTCGCGCGTTGCGTCGTTCTTCGGCGCAGATGGAAGCCTCTGCTTGAGCCGCTGGCTGGGAGGGTCGTGCGCTCATTCACTTTGACTGTTGGCTCGCAGACTCTTCCTACAGTATCATACAGTAACGCACTCCACGCCGCCGCGCTTCGTTCCTTCCTTCCTTCTGGCCAGTACACACGCGGCCCGCAGATCGCACAACTCACTTCGAATCATCCCGCTCGGTCGCAGTCCGAGTGCCGCTTCGGTCTGTACCCTCGATCCGAAATATTAGGTGCGTGGGTGGATTTCAGATCATCACACTGCCGGATTGCCGACTGGCCCATCCCACTTCCATCGACCGCGGTGGTGTGGCTGTGCCTGTAGCGTGGCTACGCTGCCGCGCGCCGTTGAAGTGTCGGAGTCATTTTGCGATTTCGTCGCCTGCCCACAGCCACTGACATCACTGTCTCTCTGTGTCTCTTGTGCTTGCGATGGAACTGCCAGCAGTGCGTCCGCCGCGTCTTTCGTGGCATCGCCGCTTCCTGACCCAGATCATCGAGCCGCTGCACGCGCAGTCGCCTCGCTACCACAACGACAACTACACCCGCCACAGCATGCCCGAGATGCCCTCCAGCATGAACGGCTCGACCTTCAAGGCCCACAGCCGCGCCACGAGCCTCGCCAGCAGCGCGTCGTCCGCGACCGACTGCTCGCCGTCCACGAGTCGAAGAGGCCACGACAACCACCCCGTCGCCTGCAGTGAGGCGACCACCACGCGCCACTCGCTGTCGCACAGTCTGCTGCACCGCCTGCACCGCTCGAGCGCCGCCAACAGCAAGCCGCCGTCGCGCAAGCTCACGCTGCCACACACGATCACGGAGCGCCACGGCGGCCAGGACCTGTGGGTCACGGCGCCCGTGCTGTCCGAGACGCTGGAGAAGCAGGGCTTCCGCTGGCGCAAGAAGTGGAAGACGCGCTTCGTGGAGCTCAACGGCCGCATCCTCTCGTACTACGAAGTCTCGAGCGCCGGCAACGGCCGCGCCGCGACGCCGCGTAAGAGCGTCCACATCACGGCGAACGCGCATCTTGTCGACGTTGACGAGCGCACTTTCTCACTGACGCCCAACCCTGGCGAGAAGCCGTGGGTCTTCCGCACGAGCGACGCGCGCACCAAGCACAAGTGGTGCAAGGCGCTCCACGACTGCATCGACATCCTCATCTGGCTGCAGCACTACGAGATGGGCGACGTGCTGGGCGTGGGCGGCAACGGCGTCGTGCGCACGCTCGTGGACAAGCGCAACGGCAACAAGTTCGCCGTCAAGATCGTCGACGCGTCCAAGTTCAAGAACCGCGCGGCCGTCGTCTCCGAGGTCGAGATCCTGCGCAACATCACCAACGACATCAAGCACCCGAACCTCGTGCGCATCCACAAGGTGTACGAAGAGCAGGAGAAGATCTACATGATCCTCGACTTGTGCGAAGGTGGTGAGCTGTACGACTCGATCGTCAAGCGCGGCTGCTACGGCGAGCGCGACGCGGCGCTGCTCATGCAGCAGCTCATGGCGGCTGTCGACGCACTGCACCAGCACAACATTCTGCATCTCGACCTCAAACCCGAGAACATCTTGCTCTCGTCCAAGAACCCCAAGGACGCCAAGATCGTGCTCACGGACTTTGGTTTGGCGCGCATGATCCACGGCAAGGAGAACCCGCTGGAAGCCGGCAAGACCATGGCCGGCACGATCGGATACATTGCGCCAGAAGTGATCGCGGCGCACCACTACTCGGAGGCTGCCGACGTGTTCAGCGCCGGCGTGATCCTGTTCATCTTGCTGGTCGGGTACCCGCCGTTCTCTGGTGATTCCGAGGTTGAGATCCTGCTCAAGATCGCGCGTGGCGACTTCCAGTTCCACGCAGCCGACTGGTCGCACATCTCTACGCCCGCCAAGGAACTCGTCTCGCGCATGCTCGAAGTGCGTGCGCAGGACCGCATCACCGTCAAGGAAGTGCTCCAGCACCCGTGGATCCTCGAGCACCGCGCCGACGCCCATGGCCCGGAGCTGCGCGCGACAGTGGAGCGCATGCAGCAGTTCAACTTCCTGCGCAAGTCGGAGAACATGGCCAGCTGCATGGTCAGCATGCTGTCGGACGTGAGCGAGGCGGACTACTTGGCGCTGGTCAACGTCGAGGCCATGGACTCTCTCATCCGCCAGCTCTCGCCCACGGGAAGCCACCAACTGGAGGTCGACAAGGCGCTCGTGCTCGCGCGCCACCTCGGTCTCTGCTCGTACATCGACATGCACTCGTTCGTGGGCTTCCTCGACCGCAACCAAGACGGATTCATCGACGCGCAAGACTTCTGCGACGGTGTCAAGGCCATGCGCGACGGCGACGAGTCGTTCGCCAAGATCATCTTCGCGGCGCTGCTTGAAATGGTCGACGCAAAGCCGCAGACGACACTGACACTGAAGAACCTGGAGTTTGCCTTGACGGAGCTGCAGTGTCCTGAGCCGCTGAGCAAAGACTTCTTCCGATACATGAGCGAGCACCCGGAAGAGATGACCGACAACGAGATCGACGAACTCACGTTCACGCACCTCTTCAAGAAGTTCCGATTCCTCGCGAGGCTGTTTGTTCTGAAAGCAAAGAACAACGTCATGCTCATCGCCAAGTCGGGAAGCACAGAAGTGCTGTCCCAGATCACGGAGGAGATCCGGGAGTCGCTCTCCCTGGATTAACAGACGCTGTCGTCGACCACCACACAAATCCATTAGAGTATTTATGAGAAAGTACACAAACCTTCTAGTCTTCACTTGACCACGCGTGCATTCAGTCGATGAGCTCATCGTCGGAGTCGAGCTCACTTACTTCCTCCTCAGTACCGGTATCAGGCGCGCTGTCTTCTTCATCAAGCTTCGCCATCTTCGAGAACGGCTCGACGATGTCGGCGTCCGGCTCGGCCTGCAACACACGAGCCGCCCAAGCCTTGACGCGCGGAAGGGCGTACTTGTATCCGACTTCGATGATCTCATCCGACTTTTCGAACTGCAGCGTGCCGTAGTCGAGGACTGGGGGACGTAGGTAAAGATCGATACACTCGGCTTTCATCCGCTCTTTGTGTTGCTCTGATGACACGTAGGCCAGCGCAGCCGACACATCTCCCATCGACGGCACGATCACTGTCTTCGCGAAGGGATTGAGCTTGTTCCAGAGCAGCCACCAGCCTGACAACGATGTTCCATACCCGAAGTACTCGCGTCTCGGCTCGCTTCCAACATCCACGGCGAGCACGTACTTGATTCCACCCTCTTCCTTCATCACATCGGCGGGTAAGTTGTTCATGTAGCCGCCATCCAACAGGAGCGATCCGCCCTCCGATATTGGCGGCAGGTAACCTTGCAGACTCATCGACGCACGCACGTACTTCCAGATCGCTCCGCTGCGGTGGACACTCATGCGCGACTTGGCAATGTCCGTCGCCACGCAGAAGTAGTTGAGGACCATGTCTTCGATGGAAAGATCGAAGAAGTGGTTTTGGATGCTCCGGTTGAAGTGATGGCCGTTGAAAAACGATGCAATCGGCAGGGTCAGATCCCTCAGCTTCTCAACGATGCTGCTCAAGCTGAATGAGAACTTCAAAACCTTCTCGGTCACGAGATTCAAATGGTGCGGATGAAGAGCATACATGGCGCCAATGAAGGCTCCAATGCTAGTCCCACCGACCACATCCACGTGGATCCCGCATTCTTCGAGGGCTCTCAAGACACCGATATGCGCCAACCCACGAGCGCCGCCACCACCAAGCACCAACCCCACCGACCGTCCGGTGATACGACGACTCACGCGCAGGAAATCCGCGCGATGATCTTCGAACGGAGTTTGGACGTTGTGGAAGCAACTGATCCACTCGTACTTCTCCATCGGTAGTAGAAATCGCGGCAAAATCGGACTTCGCTTCCAAAGTCGGAGTCTTCGTTTGAGAGCACTGGCAGTTGACGAGTCAAACACAGCCGATCGGCGAGCAGTTTCGACAGCAGATAGCGTCCAGTCCTTATCTCGGATGCGAACGACGCTAATGGTGACGTTCTTTCTTGTCCATGCGCTGTTGAGGATGCTGACAATGTCCTTCAGGAACGATTGTGGAGGCTCTGTATCCGAACACAGCAGCAATACGTGGTCGGCTTGGCGGATGCAGAGGTTTGTCCACTGGTTGAGCTGGGGGTCTCCTGCGTAGATGACCAAGTCATTTGCAGCTTCAACTTCACCCAACCATGCGCTCAAGTTGGCTCGAGCGAGGCGGGAGTTACTCAGCCATTGGCTTCCGAGTGTGGACTTCGCTTTCGACGACGACACAGTATCTGTGCTGGCGATGGTCTTGAGCGCAAGCTCGAGATGGGAGCAAAAAGTGTGGATCTTGGCCATCTTCGTCAGAGAGATCACTGCAACGGTCCCCAGTGGCAACGCTGGCTTCGTAGTGGTGTCTTGAGGACGTATCGACGGTGAGCTGAGGGACGCGAGGAAATTCGACCCAGCTTTCATTCCTGTGTGATCCGCTGAGAGCGATTCATTGTTGCTTTTCGAGAGCCGTTTCGCCAAGTTCGTCGTGAAGTGGACCAACACCGTCGGATATTGGCTCACGACGTAGTCGAAGACGCTGCGAGGCATCTGGGAAATCTGCGAATCGCGAACGGCAAACACTGTCGAGTTACTTCGCCCGGCGGCGAGCATGTCCAGCACTCCCAGTGAAGCTCCGCGAACAAGCTCGTTTGTTGTTTCCGTCTTCCGACCTCGATGAGTTTGCATTTGGATGGCACGAAGCCGGCCGTTCATGACCGTGAAGACAGAATCGCAGACATCGCCTCGATCGAACAACGTTTCTCCTCCCTGGAGGTGAATCGAATCGAAAGCGCTGTCGGTGACACACACGAGCGGGCTGTACTGATGAACCAAATGACGCGCGCACGCCATGGCGATGGAGTTTGTTTGTAGAAAGCGTGCCATAACCGAATCTGGGATGACGAGCAGTTGGGACCCACGCTCACACACCAGACGGATATTTGGGTGACTGTTGCCGACAAAGCAGTTCGCCAGCCCAACCTCGCAGCCTCGGGTCGCTTCAAACACGGTACTGGGTCCGGTCGCCGTCATCATTTCCAATCGCACCGCACCGTCGACAACAATATGAACATTGGCCGCTACCGTGCGTTCGCCAATGATCATCTTGTCATCACACACAACGACACGGCCCAACTCGGTGATGCTCGCAGCCAGAGACGGATCGATCGCGCCCACGAGAGTCGACACGGTGCTGGCGAGTGCAGGGAGCGTAGTTCCAGGGGCAAACACTTCGTCCTCTTCCGTGCGAATGAGACTGGACGGAATGAGGATCTTCGAAATCAATCCAAAGTGATCGATCAACGACTTTAGTGTGATCTTCTCGACTTGACTAAGTGCAGATTGTGCGAGTCGAAAGAAGCCATCGGGATATTGCTCAAGAACAGCCACAACTGCGGAGCTTGGAATCTGGAACAACACGGTGTTGTCTGCAGCGGCTTCGGCCGATAGATTGCCGACAACCTTGTTGATCAGCACTTGATCGCTGTCGTTTTCTGGGGTCATCTCATCCAGCAATGCCGCTAGAAGTGAGAGCGAGGACGTGACCGTCTCGCCGCGATTGACTTGCTTGGTAAACTTCTGTCCATTGGCATCGTGAATCGTTAGGTGCACTTGACCAGATGCGACCATGATGATCGATCCATCGTGCTGGCCTTGGGCGAAGATCTTGTCGCCTTTATGCAGCGTGAGAATTTTGATATCACTGTGAATCAGAGCGTGTATTAGCCTCAGAGCTGCCGCAGTCGCACCGACCAAGAGTCATTAAAGCACCAGTACTTACTGAGCGAGCGCATCAACGTATTCGATACGTAGAAATGAAAATACCTACAGAATCTCACAGTTAGCTATCTCGCAGTTTGAAGTACGCCTCTAACCACGGGCTCACCTTGGCGAGTGTATCGTAGATGAGCTTGCACTGCTCCGGATTACACTTTCGCTGTAGACTCATGGGCAGCGCACTCCAGTCATTCTGGTCCATCGCCGCGTTTTCCTCCAAGAACTCGCGCTCCAGTTCCTGCATGTCGGTAAACGACTTGGAGTGACGCTTGCGCTTCGAGGTCGGCGAGGTCGGCAGCGAGGGCGCCGCAGGAGGCGCCGGCCGCGGCCGCACTTGTCTCGACGCGATCCACACGTACAGCGTGGCCGTACATGCGAGAAACACTGTCCACACGCCTATACCGACCCACAGAAGCTGGTGCTTGTCGAAGGCGCGCAGATGCAGCGCGAACCGGAAGTCGCCATCGCCGTGTTCCAGCCACGCGGCTTCGTCTCCAACGTCTCCACGACCACCTCCACCATCGTTTCCGCCCGCCGTCATCGTCACAGAGGCCAACGCCATCTCCACCAGCGCCTGCATGTTCAGTTGCCGTTGCGAATCTTTTCTTGTCGGTTTGTTGGTTTGTTGGTTTCCTCGGATCCGAGTTTTCCGCCCCAACTTCGCGAGGAGTGATGGTCACTTTCTTCTCCCAGTCTGTTTGTTCTGTGTTGCTGGCTTCAACTTGACCCAAAAGGACGCAACAGGAAATAGTGCCTCAAGGGGCCACTAATACCATATCAGAAACAGTTGTCATGTTTGGTGAAATTACGAAAAGCGAACAAATGACTGGCCAACACGTTCATTGGTGCCAAGACGAGAATTGGCAACATGGTCACGAAGGGAGCAGCGGTCGCGGCGCAGCAGCAGCTCAATGGAGCGCCACCGCAGCGCGCGCGTCTGGTACAGGAGTATGACCGACTGATCAGCCAGTTTGGAGAGGATCCGTTTCGCACATCGGCCGTTTGCCAACGGTCTGACGGTCTGAGCAATGTCATCAACCAGATCGGCGGCGCTGCCCCGAAGGAGCGCCATGAATTGCTCAAGGAGGTGACGGAAAAGAGCTTGCGCTGCGCGGAGCTCATTGAGAAGGCGCTGGAGGCCGCAGACAAGTTCAAGCGCATGGACGAGAAGATCGCGGAGGCCCACCGTGATTACGAGGCTGGCGCCGCTGAAGACGAAGACGAGGATATGGAGGGATCCGACGGTGACGACGAGGAGTCGGCGCTGCTGCTGAAGGATCTGATCACCGCCAACGAGGAAATGCAGCAAGCTAGTAAGAGCCTGTCACAGGTCGGCGTTGTCGCGAAGTCGACGCGTGCGAGTCGTGAGCTGCTGTCGTCGACCGAGCAACTGCTGCAGGCCTCGCTCGATGGTGCTGCCGCGGGTGGACAGTCGGCTGCCATCAACGACGAGTTCCGCGATCTGTACATGGAGGAGTTCACGTCGGCTTTCGGCGACGACCTGGACCAGTTCCGACAAGAAGACCGCTTCGAGAGCAGAGATGTGACCTATTTAATCTCTTGCATCCAGTCGGGTGCCGACATTTTCACGCCGTTGCAGAAGAAGCTCTTTGTGGAGTCGGCGCAGTCAGACAGCAAGTAGATCGATCCCCACCACCACACCCAATAGAGGCGACGCCAGTGTAATTCTAAGAGCTTGCTTGTTTCATATTTCCCTATCTAGCTAAATGCAACTGTGACTCATGGACAGAGCGGCTGACGCAGCCATCGGACGACAAGGCCGTCTACTTCTTCGGCGAGCGGTTCGCGACGCGAGCTTTCCCCACGATTCTATAGTACGACTCGAGCGGTCGCTCTTGCTTTTTCTTGGTTTGGAGTGTTCGCTTCTGGCGACGCGTCCGTCCGCCCTCGTGCTGCTCTCCAAAGAACGCGACGATCCACGCCAACACACCGTCTTTGCCACGGTTGAGCACGTCGAAGCCTGGCCGGAATAGTGGGTCGATGTGAACGAAGTCGCCAGGTTCAGCCGTCGGCGTATCTTCCGTTTTGGGAGGCTCCGTGGATCTTCGGCGCTTGGTATTTTCCTTACTAGCCGGCGAGATCTCCATCTCATCGGCGCTGGAGCGGCGATAGAAGTAGCAGGTGTGGCCTTCATTGGAGCCCGCCATAGAAGTAGCGACACGGCCGATGTTGTCGACGTCAAAGCCGTACACGTCGATGACCTTGCGCGGCGGGTGGAAGCTCGCGAAGTACTTGGCGTCGCTGATGTTGAAAATCTCCGCCATGTGATCCATCACGCCCGGAGGGAAGCCCACATCGAAACTGTACACGTGAGAGAACGGGTTGAACGACTTCGCCTGCGTGATGTCACCAGCCGTGAAGATGGCACGGTTGTCCTTGTTCTTGTTGATGTCCAGCTGGAGCACGCTCTTGAGGTTGTGCAACGACAAATGCCATCGCAGCTCTTCCAGCTCCACTCCGTACGACACCTCAACTCCCGGGTCAATGGCAACATGCAAGTTGGGCTTGCCAAGACCCGAGCCTACGTCCAAGAAGCGGCTTGCCTTGGACAGCTCGCAGTGTTCCTTCATGTAGTCCACCACGCGCTGGAACGAGTTCTGCGTGATCTCGCCGTAGATGGCGCCACCGGCAGCGTTACCACCCAGCGCGCCCGTCTGCTTACGGATGGCACGATACACTTCTGTGACCTCGAGTTCCACAAACCGCTTGGCGACGTCTCGCTCGCGCGTGTGGTCCATCGGAATGGCCTTGCCCGGCGTGCTTGGGCCGCTGAGCGACGTGCGCGGGCGCTTCTTGTTGGTGCTCAGGTAGCAGTCAGCGAGAGACTTGATCGTGCTGCCGCCGATGCTCTGGCGCTTGCGCTTGTTGGTCGTGCTAGTAGCGCTGCCATCTTCGACTTCCATCACTGCAGATCCGGGTGTCGATGTCGCAACGCTGATGATGCCCGTTGATGTGTCACTATTAATACTGACGCGTTCACTGGGACTGACCTTCTGACGCACTGAGCGACGCACAGGCGTACGGAAGGCCGCGCCTTCGACGACTGCGTCGCTGTGCTTCTTGATCGTGCCCACCATCGGCATCGCGCTTGCCATTCACGGTCAACTGCCCAAATGAGGAGCTACGCTGGTTCTGTAATGGCGGTCCACAGGCAGGCACCTCTCCCTGATCAAACCTCCAAATTCAAACTTCCGAACAGGTCCACCCACATTGCACACACGTCGAATCCACCGTCTTTTGAAAAATCGGCAAGGTTACACAGGCTGGTTACGTGGGTCTTGCGGCCCAAACCCACTTGACCCGCTGATTGAGAGTCAGAGTGATTGTTCTCTGGATATTTATATCCAGAGTCCAGAGTTTGGGTAGGATCGGAATCCCCCAGAATCCTTACTTGAATCTATACGCAGTCATAATTATTTTATTAAACCATAGAACATTCCGATATCATGAGTTTCTCACACCTTCCATCTCGAAAACCTGTGCTCAATTTAATTTTCAAAGTGAATGTTGACCGAGTCGGTCACAAACGACCTTCGCACAACATTCGTTGGACGGTTGAACCAACCTTGATTTTCGTCTCTCTTCGCTCGAAACATGTCGTCCTCACGCTCGCGGCGGCGAGGATGCCGAAGGCATCCCGCCATCGCCGCGCACCTTAGTTTGTCTAAACAATTGCTAGCGAATTTGACAGCATCTTCCAAAAATGCCCGTTTATCAGTGAGCCGACCCTCTTTGAAGCAACACCGCCGAACTATACGCCTCCCCACTGAGAACCGCGGGCTAACAATCAGAGACGACGGCGACTAGTAGTCTTGTTTTCTACTATACTGGCTATGAACAAGGACGTGACATTGACCGATCCATGAAGGTAAATATCCAGAGCTTCCCGGGCAAAGCACGGCGTTGTTGAAGTGAAGGTTCAGTATGCGTTTTGACAGGATACGAATGAGGCTATTATTAGAGCTGTCCCCGGCGTTTCGAGAGCTCCTGCTGCATTTCACGTGGGAAGCAGCAAGAACACTTGAAGAAGAAGAGAGCTAGACGACGATAGCGCGTACGTACGTGGTAACTGCGTGGCGACGGTGTGCGGATGACGGACGAATATAGCGCCGACTGATGACGACGCGTGCTGTTCTGCTGTCACAACCGCCGCGCTGCGGACTGCAGCGGTGTGGCCTTGCGTATTCTGTTGTTTGTTTTGTTTGCTGCATCACTACCTGTTCAGTACATACAGTGGCTACCTAGCGCATTCCGCCTTTTCCCCATCGAACCCAACGGAAACAACGAACACGACGAGATACGCTGCAATGGAGACGCCCCGGCGACCACACCGAGCTGACTTCGCGCTCAGCTCACTGCCTGATGCGAAGTCAGCCCCGCAGGCCTGCGACGCCATCATCGTGCATCCGCTGTCCATGTTTTCGTCCGCGACCTCGCCGACCTACGGCGCTGATTGGCAGTTGGCTGCGTTCCTGTTCCAGCGACAGGAGATGGAGATGTTGCGCAAGCAGGAGCAGTACCAGCAGCAACAGAACGACCGCCGGCGAGACCTCAGCTTGCTGGATTTCACGTGCGACGAAAACCTGAAGGCGATTCTCGGCTTCTTGGACGGCACGTCGCTGTGCGTTGCACGCCGCGTGTGCCGCCAGTTCTACGAGTTGGGTGACAACGATGAGTACTGGTACAAGCTCTGCATTGCCGAGTGGGCGATCTCGCCCGACCAGCTCCGCGAGCGACCGGCATCCTACCAAGCGCTGTACAAATTCGCGTGCAAGTCGCTCCAGCGTATGATCCGCGAGTTCTTCCAGGAGCAGTGTCTGGCGTCGATGCAGTCGTCGTTCCGCATCCCGCGAGAGGCGGCGCTCACGATCGCGCGCCGCTCGTTCATGCCGCACTGAGCTGCAAGCCGTAGGCCAAATGACTTGTTGGACATCGGGTTCCTTCAATTGCTAGCCCAGATTGGCCTGGAAATACAAGTCTAATGTCACTTTAACTGACTAAATGGCTCTGGTGTGTCTTCGTCTGAGCTCAGATCGATGGATTGGATCACGCCGGACGCGAACAACAACCGTGCGATTGCCTGGAACTCGGAGTCGTCCGCTGGTGCCGCATCAGTCATCGCCGTTACAGACCTACTACCCACAAGTTGGTGTGTAGCTGTAGCCAGCTTCGCTTTGGCGATCGCGGTATCGCTGATCACGCTAGCACGCGGCTGAATTTCGTCCAGCGGCTTCGACGAAGCGCCAGGAAGGGCTGAGAGTGATCTGCGCAGAGCTCTTTTAAGACTGCGGCTACTAGACTCTTTTGACAGGAGCGTCGTTTTGACCTGCCGATACAGCTCCGCAGTGTACGCGACAAGCTCGCTTTCTGCAGCGAATGTGTCGGCCGAAGGATGTGCTGCTGGCGTACCACCATCGCGTTGCCTTGCGATGTCTGCGAGCGAACAGAGCGCTACGTACGGCGCGTTCCGTCTTGGCGACGCAGCAGACTGCGCCGGGCGTTCATCTTTCAAACGCCGAAGCTGCTCTTCGACGGCGGCGATGCGAGCCTTGTACTCGCTTTCGAGCGCCGCCTCTCGTTCTTCGTACATGACTTTGACCTCTGCAAAGACTTGCTTGAGAAGAGATTCCTCTCGCTGCTTCCGCAGGACTTCGGCCTTCGACTCACGTTTGCTCATGTCAACTTGTCGGCACTGTGAAGCGAACTTCAGAGTCGAGAGCGTCTCGGTAAGGTTTGTCGGCTGATCGTCGATGGTCGCGATTAAGACCAGGCGGCCGTTGCCTTTCATGAGCCGCGACTGGAGTAGCTTCGTCAACTGAGAGTCGCGAAAGCGAATGTGGGGAGCCGAAGATCGTGGTGATATTGCCCCCATTCTCGTCGCCGCCTTGCTACGCGGGCTGCTACGGTGTTTCGATCGAGAAGTTCCCAGCCGATGACGACCGTCTTGAGCTGACAGAGCGGCAATCACGCTGCCCAGCGCACTCAAGGATCGGTTGATGAACTTGGCTTCACGGATTCGCAGTTCCTGCCGCTTCCTCGTTGCGTGGAGAAAATGGAGTGCGCCTTCGACTCGCTCCGAGCCAGCGAGATCCACGAACGACACTGTCGCACACGG